>CAUYON010046787.1:0-118941 GCA_963573935.1 Arctocebus calabarensis
CTACAGGCGCCTGCCACAACGCCTGGCCATTTTTTGGTTGCAGCCGTCATTGTTGTTTGGCGAGCCCAGGCTGGATTCGAACCTGCCAGCTCAGGTGTACGTGGCTGGCGCCTTAGCCCGCTGAGCCACAGGCGCCGAGCCGCAATATTTTTATATTGAAAAAAAAATCCCTAGTCTGTCTGACATTCCCATGTAACAGGGCAGTCTATTTTGAGTTGTTAAATCTGGCAAGTCTCCCCTGTTAAAGGGCCGCATGGTGACTGACTGTTAAGCTCTTATTTCCACATTCTTGCCCCAGATCCAGCCCCCCCACCCCCAGCGGCTGGAAGGGCGCGACCCTGTTTGGCCTCTGAAATCTCTGTCATTTGCCAGGAAACTATCTGGTTGCTACGTGAGGGTTTCCAGCATTGTTCGGCACAGAAATAATTCAGGTATGAATCAGTTGGCCCCATAGTTGGTTTTGTTTTGATTTTGAATGCCAGTATGAAAGCCGCTGTTCCCTTGTTTGTTCTGACACTGGCTGTTGATCGGTCAGCCCTGGAGAGCAGCGCTGGGTCTTGCCTTCCTTAGCCCGATACTGGTGAGCAACCCGCCCTTTCCTCGGAGACCTCGCTGAGTTTCTTGCCTTTTCCTGCTGTCCTGCTTTGCTGTGTGAGGCGGACGGTGTTGTCTGGTATATGACACAGTCCACCTCAGCCGCGGCTGAAACCAGAGGTGGGTCTGGCTACGCATGCACACGTCACAAGAGCACCTGCGACCCACCAGACACTTTCAGGAGTAGACATGTCGGTTCTAGGCTGACGCATTTTCCCGTCACATCGAGGAGCTTGTCGTGAGCTGTCATTGTGCCTCTGGCACTGTGCTAGGTGCCTGGGACTTAAAGAATCTAAGACATTGCCACCACCCTTGTAGAACTTGGAGTTGGCCATTCAGATTATTCTTTTAAATTTTAAATTGTGATATTAAGCACGTACGATAACAGTTACCATCTTGACCATTTCTAAGTGTTCAGTTCAGCGTGTTATGTACGTTCACATTGCTATGCAGCCAACGTCCTGAGCGTCTCCATCCCCCCAAACTGACGCTCAGGACCCATTCAGCACTTACTCCCAAGCCCCTCTCTCTCCCGCCCTGGCACCACCAGTCCACTTCCTGTCTCCGTGAACTTGACTACCTTAGATGCTTCATATAAGTGGAATCGTGGCATATTTGCCTTTTTGTGACTGGCTTATTTAACTTGTTATAACGTCCCTAAGCTTCATCCTTGTTGTAGCAGATTTCAAAATCCCTTCTTTAAAAGGCTGAGTTATAGCCCACAGTGTGTATTTACCACATTTTATCCATGGATCCTTTAACGGACACTTGGGTTATTTCCGTCTCTTGGACCTTGTGAGTAATGCTGCTATGAATGTGGGTGTTTGAATATTTTTTCTACCTCTTGCTTTCAGTTTTTTTGGGTATTTGTACAGAAGCAGAATTGCCAGATCATACACTAATTTTATTTATTTTTATTTATTTATTTATTTTTTGAGACAGAGCCTCAAGCTGTCCCCCTGGGTAGAGCTGTCCCCCTGGCTGCCCTGTCACAGCAGCCTCCAACTCTTGGGCTAAAGCGATTCTCTTGCCTCAGCCTCCCAAGTAGCTGGGACTACAGGCGCCAGCCACAACGTCTAGCTAATTGTTATTGCTGTTTGGCGGGCTGGGCGGGTTTGAACCTGCCAGCTCTGGTGTATGTGGCTGGCACCTTAGCCACTTGAGCTACAGGTATTGAGCCTATTTTTAATTTTTTGAGGATCTGTCATTCCATTTTCCATAGTGGCCACACCTTTTTACATTCCCACCAACAGTGTCCAAGAGTTCCCATTCTCTAGATCCTCACCAACACTTGTTGTTTTCTGTTTATTTCTTGTTTGATAGTGGTTATCCTACTGGGTGTGTAGAGTTGGAAATTATGAATAATAAGGGGAAATGCCGTAGGCTGAATCTATACTACACCCTCATCCTCTCCCAATTATCAGATTGTGTAACGCCTGCACGCAGGAGGAAGATGCCCAGGAATTTAACAGAAATCTCAGTCTCCTATTCCTGGGCTGCTTTCATTCAGCTTAGTTTCAAATACTTAGAGCAGCGAGAGTTTGAGGTCTTCAGAGGACTGGAAATGCTGGCAGGGAGGGATAAAATTATGTTTTTAGGGGTTAACTGAGTTGAGTGTATGGCGTCCCAAAGACTCTCTTGGGATGTCAGTCAGATGCAGAAAACAGACTCAAGAATGCATTCTTTTCTCTTTCTTTCTTTTTTTCTTTCTCTCTCTCTGTTTCTTTCTTTTTTTGAGACAGAGTCTCACTCTATCACCCTGGATAGAATACTGTGGTGTCACAGCTCACAGCAACCTCAAACTCTTGGGCTCAAGTAATCCTCTTGCTTCAGCCTCCCAAGTAGCTGGGACTGCAGAAGCCCACCACAACGCCCAGCTAGTTTTTCTATTTTTAACAGAGATGGGGTCTCACGCTTGCTCAGGCTGGAAAAGGCTAATTTTCTAAGAAACTTGGGCAAACATCCCTTAACTAGAAAACACTAGAGTTGAATTTGAACCCCTATAGCTATCAATTTGCTTTATTATTCTGTGCAAAAAGTTACTACGTGATCTATGTGATGATATCTTCCAAAAGGATTTAAAATACCCAATGAAGGTGGAGGGGGAAGGTAAACCCTTTTCAGTTAAGACAACCGTCACTCTTATGACAAAATGTAAACTCTGTGTTGTCAAATGTGTTTCAATAAGCAAACGGTACCTTGTAGGGGTCACAAAGGCATTTGACCAAACTCGCGTCCATCTCCACTGCGCCAGCTCTTTGGTTTCTCTTTTTGTCCTCTGCTGGGCCCTTAAATGTCACGTATGTAAGAAATTGCCTCTAGGATCCTGGGTGAGCAGGGTACATAAACAAACAGCCGATTTAGCCTCTTTCTATAGAGGAAGTGAGCAGACAGCGTGTGCTGGGAGAGCTTTCTGTCCTAGCACCAGGTCCTGGCTGTTTTTCTACAACAGCAGCCAAAGCCAAGGTCCACGGGAAACAGAGGCCAGGAATCCCTCTGTCCAGCGGCCCAAAGGGTGTAGCTTCCAGCCCGTGTCCTTGAACACAGTTCGTTGCTTCCAAACCTTTCCCCTCTTAGACATTTTTCATAGCAATTGGCTTCCTTTATCCCCCATGTGGTTGAGGTTGTGGGGAGGAGAATGTTTATTTGTAACTAACATTCTCGTTTCAAGGCAGAACTAAGGACCGTGCTTTGTTCTGTCACCCTCACGCACTGTAATTAATATATAAAGTGCTTTGTCGTTGTGAGGTCGAATCAAGCAAAGGGCTGTTTAGAGCATAGGCATTCTTCTTTCTTTCTTGGAGATTGTGGTGAAAACTACAAACCCTCCTTTCAGAAAAAATGTACATTTGGGCTACCCAGGGCAAGATTCTGCATAGACGTGATTTCAGGGGCTGTGGTCGAAATCGACCACATCATACCTTGTGAAGATTGTTCTTTGTATTATAGAAATATATTGATATATTTATGTAATATATATGTATTGAACTCCCTGTTATGAATGTTCACTATGCTGTGTCTGTCCTTTCCTAATAATTATTTGTTTTTATCAAATTTTCAGTAGTACAGAGAAAACTATTATGACAACATGTAAACTCTATGTTATCGGAGACTATTTTTTTCTTTGTAAGTTGCCTTTCATAATAGACAAAGAGCAGAAGAAGCTACTTCCGAATGGGAAGAAGTTGGGAATAGTATGTATTGAGCACCTACTGTATACTGGGCACCTGGCACTTGTGATACCCTTTAATCCGGACTAAGGCTCTCTGATCGGGGAATTGTTCTATTTAGCAGGCACGGAAGTGAGGCTCAGGACCGAGTCATTTTGATTCTGCTGTGCTCTACAGCCTACTGTCCTTGGTATTATGAAATTGCCATGGAGGGCACAGCTTCTGACTCAGAAGTACAGGGCTTTAGAAAGGAAGAGAGCCAACTGGGGACCCTGGCAGCCCGAGAGACGGAGAAGAGTCAGCGGGTGGTGAAAGAGTGATGGGTCAATTCTCCCGAGGGCTCACGGGAGGGTCACCTTGCCTCGGTGGCGTTAGAAGACTGAGCCTCCCCCAAATCGGAGCAGCCACTGCAGTTGGCTGCTGCCCCAGCCAAGTGGGCAAGAAGAAAGGGAAACGAAGGGGAAGAGATGGATGGTTCTCATTAGGAAAGTAGGTCAGGTTCTTCCCCTTTTCTGGTCGGCTCCCAGGCTCTTTCCTCACACTCTTCATTATCCCCAAGCACAGCCCTTGGGTCTGAGGGCCCTGGGGCTGCCGCTGCCTGTGCTTCTGAGATGCTTCACGGTGCCCGCAGCAGAAGCCCCTACTCACAGTCGGGAGAAAAGAAACAGCCTTACTCTGCTTTGGGATTTTGGTCAGTAACTGTGCAGCAGTCTATACTAACCTAATAGATTTCTTTTTTCCTCCTCTCATAAAAAGAGGGTTTTATTTTCTAGAGATTCCCAGTCAACTTTTTTTTGTCCTGAAAAAAATAGGTAGTGGAAAATTCATTGGGTCACATTCACTGTCTGGTACTTAATGAGTGAAAATCAGTGTCAGGGACTGGGCTTCTTGTAAGTAACCAAATTAAGGACCAGCCCACTCTTGGGGCATATAAAATAAGCCCATTTAGGCAAAACTCATGAATTTTCATGGTGAACTGGCAAAAACCAGGGGTCAATAGGAAACCAAAATAATAATACTGTATCCTTTCTCATGGTCTATATCAAAGAGCCCAGTCAAATGAATTATGAAGAGAGAAATTATACTTTCTAATCCCCAGGGCTTTTATGCAGGCATGAATGGCATTAATTCAGGGTCCTTGTAAAAAGCATTTTCATGAGAGAGATTTGAAGCAAGACAAAGTAGGTACATGCCGGCATTATAAAGAGAGTCAAGTATAATTGTTGTAGAATCTTAGAGATAATCTCAGCGCTGCCTAATTACACACAACACGTCTTATTGACTCTTTGCTGTGGGTAAGGTACGGGTCTGCTTTCTAGGGGTAGAGCCCAGAACCACCTGGGAGGCTCATTAAATACGCATTGCTGAGTTCCACCCCCGGAGTTTCTAATTTAGAGTTTCCAAAGAATCGTTGACATTTCTAGCAAGTTCCCAGGTGACACAGATGCTACTGGTCCAAGATCACACGGTGAGAACTGCTGTGCACCATCGGGCAGGTGGGTTATTCCAGGGTCCACGCCAACACGCAGATGGAACAGGTGGGTAGAGTTGCCTGCGCCAGCTTTCTTAGGTGAGCAGACACCACACTGCAGAGTGCCCTGGGTACCCTGCCCCTGGTCCTAGTTCTGCCAGCTTAATCCTCATGTGAACAGCTACACAAACACATTCATCCTAAGGAAAAGGACCGAGAGGGGTCTGTTTGGCAAATAGCATTGTTCGTTTTTGTTCCAGGGAATGCCACTTCTGCTACCTAACTCCCCCTTTCAAAAAATGGGTGTATACAGACAAAAATCTTAGCGCTACACTGTGATGAATTTTTGCGTGTGTGCACACCCATACCTCTGCCTCCCTCCTCTAGACATGGAGAGTTTTCAGCATCCCCCCAGATTCCCTTGTGCTCTTTGGCAGTCAGTAGCCACCTGCTAGAGGCAAGGACCATTCCACTTGGGTTGCCGTGGGTGTGTTGTGTCTGCTGTCGAACTTCATGTCGCTAGAAGGGTAGGGAATACAATCCCGCGTCGGGCACGTTCACTCAAGATGGCTGTGAGATTCAGCCACGTTGTAAACGGCAATAGTCGTTCGCTAGTTTTTATTGCTGTGTAGTGTCCCAAGTTTGGCATATTTTATGGTCTTATATTGAATTCCTTCTTCTACTCTGTATATGCTTTCTCTCTATTTAGCTATAGAATGCCAGCTCGCACAGCTGCTTGCCGTGCATTGCATCACTCAGTCTTGTCAATGGTGTGACCCTGGTACCGTGGTTCGTCCACTTGAGGAGTGAGATAACCAAGGCTCAGTAACGTGCCCGGGGGCTCACAGCTGATAAGAAGTGGAACCGATACTGGACCTCAATTCTGTCTGACTCACGATCCTGAGTGCTTAGCTGATGTGTTATCGTGGCTCTCACCCGTGGTGCTTCACCGGTAATCGCCAATGAGAGACTGACCCCGAAGACACGCATTTTCCTTTGATTTTCAGCCTGGTTTACTCTCCCCCTAAGCTTCCCAAGACATCTTCAACCATGCTGCTGAAAACTTGTCTGTTTGCTAGCTCCTGATCACTTCCCAAATGCCTGCCCTTGATAAGGGCAAAGAATAGGAGATTCACTCTACCCTGTGGTTCCTGTTAGAGTTACACCTAAATTTGTCCCTGAAAAAAAATTGTCTGTTCTTTTAAAGGAAATGTTTAAACTTCCTTTGACTTCTGTGTCTAATAAGCAGAAGGATATTTATTCTGAAGTACAAATTACCTTGGCCATCTAGGCCTCATTTTCTTTTTTATTCTGCTAACTGGAGATGGGAAATTGCTGGTCAGCCTATTCCATGCCATTGGCTTGAGTAGATTTCAAAAGCTAATCAGATGTGTTGCCACAGTTTTAATCTTAGTTTCGACTCAGTATCTGGATAAAAAGCCTTTATGTGTACTTATGATTAAGAATTCTTATTTTTGTTTATATTTTCTTCATGGTGCATGCAAGTATCAAAATTTGGATTTTTATCGCTGAATACATAGATGGGATGTTCTTTGGACTTACAAAGGTGGGTGGTCTGCTGAACAATTCTGTATTCTAACAGGATATGAATCCCAGATGTAAAAGCTGGGATGTTCTGTGCTTAATCTGTCATGACAGTAGTTTTTCATAAATCACATAAAATCTGTTTACCTGTTTGTCTAATTTATATCTAGGTTCATACTAGAAAAAACTTTGGGATTTTTTCCCCTTTCTTTTGTTGCTTTTTTTTTTTTTTTTTTTTACAAAGAGGCATAAACTTTCTGGACGAACAGTGTCAACCTGAAATAAGTACCTAAGGCAAAAACCTCAACCAGTGGAGATTTATTTAGCCAAAGTTGAGGATGCCCTACACAAACTACAGACAAACCTTTGGCTGTTTTCTGAAGGGGAATTTGGAAGTTTCAGCATTTAAAGGCATATAAAAATAAGGGGCATGGGCTGGGGGGTTAGTGAGACAAAATGGTTACCTTCTTGTGAGACCCAAGAAAATAAAATTTTACACAAGATAAGGCAACTATTAGAGGAGAAAAAATGGAGTGAAGGAAGCATCGATTATCTAGATGGTTCTGGGCAGGTGGCAGAATGTCTGATCCTGTCTTTTCTCTGTTTTGCGCCTGTAAAGATGAACTTGTAATTCACTGTTACTGTGAAATGGGAACAGGCTTTAGTTTTGGTGCTGGGGAGGCGCAGGCACAGTTGCATGTCCATGCGTATGGGATGCCAGCAAAGACTTTCCTTAATGAATGATCCATGGGGCAGTTCTTCATAGGGGCCTGAAGCCTGGAGCTTCTCTCGTGAATAAGGAATTGGGTGGGGGAGGGGTCCTGAGATTTTTATTTTCTTTTTACAATAGTGTGTTAAAGCAGCTCAATAATTGACAAGAGAAAAGTTTTGTTTATGGAATAATTCGATACGGAGGAAAAATGGAATTAGAAATAATCGTTTGCAGCCCCAATGAAAGAGCAGATCTAGCATCAACTGCGATTATAAACCAGTTAAGGGGAAGTTCGCTGGGGACCTTTATAAGGATGGGTCAGTCTGGCAACACCTGAGCTACTGTCACGTTCACCTCCACTAAAAGTAGACAAGGAGATATTACGTACCCATGATGTGCTGAAGTGGAAAGTCCTCAGCATCACCTCGGAAGTGTTCTCACCAGGAGTACTGAGCCTGAACTAACCCAGCCGCTGGCTAAACCCCCGGCTGTAGCTTCTGGAACATGGGGACGCACAGGGGATTGTGCTGGGTTCTCAGCCTTGGCTGCACATCAGAACCACATAGGGGAATTTTTAACATCTTCATCCCCAGGCTGCATCCTAGAACAATGAAATGAGAATCTCTGGACCCGGACATTAATATTTTCTATTGCTGTCCCATATCTAACACTGTGCGCCAAGGTTGGAAACCAGAGGAAAAGGGGAGCATGTTAGGATAGGATGTGAGAAATACCGCAGGACAAATGACCGGTCTTTTACCACAGATGAGGTTGAACAATTAAGTTTGTGAACGCGCCCTAGAAAACGTGCTACATACTTCCTTGCTGAATGTCACTACGATCACCTTCAAGGTCCTCCCTTTGGGAGGCTGTGCCCTGACACCAGTGCCTAGTCCACCCTTTAAAGCAATTCTGGAACTCTTTCTCTGGAATGGCCATCAGGACTGTCACAGTACATATATGTAGCATTAGAAAAAGAAGTGGGGGAGGGCAGACTGTAGGTTAAAAGAGACTTAAGAAATGAAATGGGATGCGGGGATTGTGTTTTCAAACAAATCAACTGTAACCACAGTTTTATTCGAGAATCAGGGAAATTTAAATGCAAACCTGAGTATCAGGTGTAAGGTGTGGAACATAAATTAAGTTTCTTGTGATGATGGTTTTGTGGTTATGTTAGAAAGAATGAGAGAGCTACAACAAAGTATTTATGGATGAACTGTGATGCTTGGGGTTTGTTTTAAAATACTCTAGCAAAAAATGGTGGGAGAATAAACAAAGACAGATACAAAAGATTGGTAAAGGCTGATAATTATTAAAGTTGGGTGGTGGGTACACAAGGATTTATTTCACTATTCTCTCTTCTTTTGTGTGTTTTAAATTTTTTCATAAGAAAAAGTTCCAAAGGGCACAGAGGTGAGCTAGTAGAGATACGATTGATATAGCATCTCTCGCTTTCTGGTGTCATCAGCACAAAGCTTTAAAGTCCCTATGAAATATATACCTGCAATAAAACATGTCTGTGCAAAAAGGTTCTTATTATTCCTCTTCAGAAAAATATGTCTGTGTTCAATTTTTATGTTTGCATTTTGTTTGCAGATGATTCTGGACCTCCTCCTTCTACTGTTATCAACCAAAATGAGACTTTTGCCAAAATAGTTTTTAAGCCTAATGTGGTACAACAAGCCAAGATTTCCCAGAATGGGATTTTGGGAGACTTTGTCATTAGATATGATGTCAACAGGGAACAGAGCATAGGAGACATCCAGGTACTTGTGGGTTTGCTGCTGCTATTTCTTGGTTGCCAACAGCTTTTATTAATAGTTAGAACTGTGGATTCCACACTTATCTAAGGGAGAGAGAACTTTTGGCTTCTCAGTAAATGTGTTTTAACCCAAAATACGTCTTCAAAGAGACCAGTGGTGGCCTTTTACTGGAAGCTGAGCGAACCTATTTCCTGCTTCAGTAATCTGGAGAGCAAATGAAATCTGTAATACAATTTTCCCTGTGGTGTTTTAGATTAAGTTAGAATTTTAGTTCATCTTCAATTTTAATTAAAAGAGACTGCTCCACGGCTCATTTCCCTTTAGGTTTTATTGCTCCAGAGACAGGGTGGGAATATTAAGATACATTAATGTGCGCGCAGAATGTAGACAACCTGACATCTCAACTGGGAAGATGCTGGGTAAAGAGCAGATAATGGAAGAAGCGGGATTCTCGAGTAGCAAGGTTCAGAGGAGGATGGATCATTAAAGTAGAATTAGTAGCCATCGTGGATCATTTTTTAAAAATTAATTCCAAAATATTACGGGGGCACAAATGCTTTTGATTATGTGGATTGCTTTGTAATGTTTCAGTCACTGCTGTACGTGTGGCCATCACCCAAATCACTGAGACATTTTCAAGGGAATATTCTGTCCTCATACAAAGTAAATTAGCAGTTAGTTCTCATGGAGGGATCAGGACCACAGATCATTTGACTCTGGGTGTGAACTCTGACCCTAGACTGTTTCCTGCAGTCTTTGACTTTTAGCAGGTCCATAGATTATTCATTTTAGGTATTTTTCCTCCCTGTTGTAGGTACCAGTATTTTTATGTTCTTTTCTCTCTACCAGGTTCTAAATGGCTATTTTGTGCACTACTTTGCTCCTAAAAACCTTCCTCCTTTACCGAAGAATGTGGTATTTGTGCTCGACAGCAGTGCCTCCATGGTGGGAACCAAACTCCGGCAGGTGAGTGAGAGCCGCCTGCCCAGCTTTTCCTCCTTGCATTTGCCTGGGACAGTGGTCTGCTTTGTGAATAATGTTCTGTGGATGACGAATGTCAGCTCTCCCATCCAGCTATTCCTGCAAAGAGAGAGCATTCCTGAACTGATTCAGTTAGTGCATCAATGCAGACATTTCTGCACAGTGGTTTTAGGAAGGCAGAGGGACATGCTATAGAAACACCTTGGAATAAAGGACCCTAGCAAAATGGATAAGGTGAGCAAGACCGTAATATACCGAGAGGGCCGCACTCCCCAGCATCCTTGCGGGCAGAATCATTCTGCCCAGTGATGCTTCTTCTGAGAACAATGGAAGAGAATCATGGGAGGCCACCTTGGTTTATCCTTCAAAGAGCTCAGGTCTCAATAATTCAGGACTGACATTCTCACAGAATTTAGGATGAACTTAAAATTCTAGAGCTGAGTGGAGGACGTTAAGAGGACATACAGTCTGTGCTTGAACATTACTTTTCCTGAAAACACAACTGTTTACATTTTTATTACAAACTACTAGAAAAGGCTATTTCTTATCTTATTCTGGTATCATAAATGTTCACAATTTTACATTTATAATATATTTCAAACTCATGTCATGGAAAACAGAGAACTACTAGCCCCTAGACCCACTAATGTTTCTGCATTCATCAAAAACTTAAATCTCTCTGTTTTTATTTTTAACTTCTCCATCATTTATTTCTTATTGTTTAACAATTTATTGTGTTTTAATGAGTAAAATACTATCTTAGATGTCATAAAAAGTGTCTCTTTCATCTATTTTGACCCCTATGTCCTATCTCACATGCAATTGAACCTAATCCTAGTTGATAAACTATTGCAAGTATTTTCTTTTAGGCTATTACTTTTGAAATTGTTTCTCTGGCCAGATGTATTTTTCAAATCATGTAGTAACATATCTACGTACTTCTTCCTCATGGCTTCTTGTTTTTCTTTACCCCAATATAGCAAAAATATATATTCTAAAATGTGAGGTAAGATAGGGTTTAACTCATTTCTTTTTAAGAATAGGTGGATATAACCTCCTACTAATCTAAGGCAAGAAAACCTCACTCTCTAAATTAGCATTTTATAGTTCTTCACATCGCATTCTAAGTCCAACCTGCCAACACTTTCATTTTTTTGCTTTTTCTTCCTCCTATATCTCTGACCATCTGTCTGAGGTTACTTTTCTTCTGCATGAAAACTTTCATTAATTTTAGCATATATTTATTTTTAAAATGAGGATCTGCTGGTAGAGATTTCTGTTTTTGTTTGTCTGAAAATGATTTATTTCACTCTCATTCCTAAAAATATTTGTACTAGGTACAGTATTCTACGTTGGCAGTGATTTTCTTTCAGTCTATTGAAGAAGACTCCATCGTCTCCTGGCTTCCATTATTGCTCTTGCAAAGTCAGTAAAATTTTTAACTGTTGTTCCTCAAAAGCAGTGTTTTTCCACCTCTTAAATCTCATGGCACACTTGAGCCTATCATTATACTTCCACAGCACACTTAAAAAATTATATTGACCAAAATAGGTTTAAAAAAAGGATATATTTACTGTTCTTTCAAAAATAATTTAATTAATGATCTTTAAAAATTTCTGTGGCACACCTAAGATCCTGTCAAGGCATGCCAGTTGAGAATCATTGCTCTAAAGGGAATCTTTTATAATTTGACTACTTTTAAGACTTTCCTTTTTGTCTTTGGTTTTCCAAAGCTTTAATATGGTAGTTTTAGATATAGGGTTCTTCTTCTTTATTCTGTCGAAGTAGGACTTCATGCATTAGTGGATCAATGGGAAAATCCTTTGCCATTATCTCTGAAATTGCTTCAGTTCACTTTTTCTTCTGGGATTCCAGTGTTAGATTTTCTCTTTATATTATTTATGTTTCTTATGCTTTTTTCTACATATTCCAACTTTGATTTTCTGTGTTTCATTCTAAACTTGTCTTCCACTTCACAGATATGTCTAATTTGCTGTTAAACTTGCAAATGACTTATTTCAGTTATTGTATTTTTTAGTTCTAGAATTTCTATTGGGTTCTTTGTCAAACCTGCTCTGTGAATTTGTAGGATTTTTGGTTATTAAACAAAGTTTTAAATAATGTTTTGTATTTTCTCAAGAAGTAAACATTGTTATTTTAAACTTTGCATCTGATAAATTGGAACTGTGGAGCCCTTAGGGGCTGTTTTCATTGTCTCTTATCTTCTGTCCAGTGTAACTGGTTGTCTTAGACTGAATGAGAGCATAGTATTTGAAAATTTGTTTGTAGAATTAATGAGGTCCAGGATGGTAGTCTATTTCTATGGAGAACATTTTGGTTTGTTCCTATAAGGTACCTGGGGGGAATTAGAATCTGAGTTCTTTTTTTTTTTTTTGAGACATAGTCTTACTTTATTGCCTTTGGTAGAGTGCTGTGGAGTCATAGCTCACAGCAACCTCAAACTCTTGGGTTCAAGTGATCTTCTTGCATCAGCTTTCCAAGTAGCTGGGACTACAGGCATCTGCCACAATGCCTGGCTATTTTTAGAGATGAGGTGTCTGGTTCAGGTTAGCCTTGAGCTCTTGAGGTCTAGCAATCCACCTGCCTTGGCCTCTCAGATAGAATCTGGGATTATTTTAGTCCATTTTTAGGGCCTAAGATTTTTCTTGGTGGCTTAGATGGCCCCAAACTGGATTTCAAGTTTTGTCTAGAGTTGGTCTATTTCTGTTTTGCACAAGTATAGTGATTTGCCAAGGCAGTCATCCATGGTGGACTCTGAACTCCCCTTTCTGCTCCTCACCTATAGAAGTGGTGCTCAGGCTCTCAAATATCTCTCTGGCCTTGACAAACGTCCATTAGATAAAAGATCGTCCTACATGCTGAGCTCACCTCTTTAAATTTTTATTCTTCTTTCAGATCTTTTTTCCCCTCATTATTTTGTTAGGTCTTTGCTGCTACTTTCAAGATAAAAAAGAAAACATTTTGTTCAGTGTTTTTAGTTGTTCCCAATAGAAAGCTAAACTAAATGTTTGTTTTGGTTCTTTCTCAAATCTACTCTGCAACTTTAGGATTTCCGATTACTTTACAGTGTTTTTTCTTTCTTTTCTTTCTTTTTTTTTGCAGTTTGGGCTGGGTTTGAACCCACGACCTCCTGCATATGAGACTGGCGTCCTACTCCTTTGAGCCACAGGCACCACCCTACTTTACAGTTTTTAATAATTTAAAAAAAAAGTTTCCTCAAGCACAGCAAACCTAGTTATTTTTAAAGTCTGTGTCTGATAAATTTAAACTTTGAAGCATCTTCGGGTCCAAATTACCTATAAGTTTTCTTACATTTTCTCCAATGTCTTAAGCACCTGAAAGTGAAGTGTTCTTTCATTGCGTTTGATTTTTTTTGATGTTTGAGAGGCCTTTGCATGCTTGCCAAATACCCAGTGAAGTTCTTTGGTTTATGTACTACAAGTTCTTATGTGCTGTTTGTTGACCAAATTGTTTCTGTGAGTACGGTGGCTGGACAATAGATGTTGGCAGAAGGATACTCATGGCTTCCTGTCTTTCAAGACCACTGTCAGCCATGGAATACGGTATTAACTAGGTCTGACATTTGGTCCAGTATCATGGTAATTGGATTTGGATTTTGAGTAAGTTACTAGCTGCTGAGGAGTTTCTGTGGGTTCAGGCTCCCTACTATGCGCCTATGAATCTTCAGATTTTTTCTTTCTTCTTCTTCATTTTTTGTAAATAATGAGCTTGATGAGGCCAGGGTTTGTGTTTCTTCTCATCAAAAATAACTTGATGAAGATATTGATGATTCCAACTCCTATAACTAATCTAAATTTCTGTGATCACCAATTTGTATTCTGGTATCTTTATTTAACATCATCATATCATGAACCTGTCTTATGTTATTCGATATTCTTTAAAAATCCATGCTGGGCAAGGTGGCTCACGTCTGTAATCTCAGCACTCTGGGAAGCCAAGGCAGGTAGATTGTTTGAGCGCAGGAGTTTGAGACCAGCCAGAGAAAAGCGAGACCTCGTCTCTAAAAATAGCTGGTCTTTAGGTGGGTGCCTGTAGTCCCAGTTACTTGGGAGGCTAAGGCAAGAGGGTCACTTAGGTCCAAGAGTTTGAGGCTGCTGTGAGCTATGATGCCATGGCACTCTAACCAGGGCAACAATTTTTTTTTGTAAACAAAGAATTAGAAAAACTAACTGAGCACATGGTAGGAGCCTATAGTCCCAGCTACTTGGGAGACTGAGGCAAGAGGATTGCTTGGGCCCAAGAGTTTGAAATTGCTGTGAATTATGAAGCCAAGGCAGTCTACTGGGGATGACAAAGTGAAACTCCATCTCAAAAAAAATTATTTGAAAACCTGATTCTAGTATTTGTAGAGCAGCATAGTCCAATAGAAGCTTCTATAAGAATTGGGAGGTTCTGTCTGCTATGATAGCCAGCTGTCACATAAAGCTATTGAGACACTTGGAATGTGGCTGATGTAGCTAAGGAACTGAATTTTTAGTTTTGTTTAATTTTAATCAACTTGAGTTTGGATAGACTGTGTGGGACAGTACAACCACAGCACATTTATTCACCCTACCCCCTGCTGAGATGACTTTCCTCCTGTAGAAATCCTTGACACACACTCCGTGGTTTCCTTGAATCTATTTCTTAGAAGTGGAGTTTCTGGGCCAAATAATAAATCCACTCATTTGTGGGTTTTGATTCATATTACAAAAAATTTTCTAGAAAGTCTATTTCAGTTTACAACTTTAAAAATCGTTATCAGAATGAGTATTCCAAATGGATTAATGGGCTAAAAAGATGGTCAGTGAAACACACCCCCCAGAAATGTAAGAAAATATAGGTGCATGTTTAACTAGTTTTGATGTGGGGTAAAACTAACCTTAAAAAGCAATGAAAGTAATTACTGTAAAGGAAAAGAATCAACAACTTGACCTACATGAAGATTTTAAACTTTGGTTATAAATTATAAAAAAAGAAAGTAAATGAAAGAGAGGGAAATTGTGTGTGGGAGAAAGACAGGAGTTTGTCATCCGTGTATGAGGAGCTATTCCAGGTCATTTAACATTAATCCTGTATAAGAGAAACAGCAAAAGATGTAAAGCCACGCACAGGAAGAAGTAAGAAGATTCAATAAGGTTATGGGAAGAGGGTGAAGTAAAGAAATGCTCAGAGCATTCACATGTTCAAGGGTCAGGGTCACTTCAGAGTTTAAGCCCAAACCCAGTCCAGCCCAGAACACAAGGGTATTCTTACACATAACCCCTACAAAGATAAATCATGCCTCGAATTGTCCAGAGGAAAAAAACCAGTGAACTAAATCAGGGTCTCCTAAATTAGCCTTTATCATAAAATAACTTGGGCACTTCTTAAAAATATAACATGTATAAATTATCAACATAATTAAGGGCATTAACATGAATTATTTAATATGAGGATACTTAGTTTTTATGATAATTTCATTGTCATTCCCATTTTACAGAGAGAGAAACTGAGCCTTTGCAAAGGTAGATGCTCATAAATGGTGGGGCCAGGCTTCAGTCCCAGGTCTGATCCAAAGTACCTGAACAAACACAAAGCCCTGGGGCCTCCGTGCAGGTCACAGTATGGTGAGGCAGCACATCCATGTGCAAATGGATATGGGTCAGTGGCATTTCCTTTCAGGACTCAAATGAGAAGGCAGCCCTGTGGAAGGCAGGGATTTCCTTGCGTTATGCAAGAGCCTTGTAACAACAGATGTCAGAGCATTTGTTATTTTCTCCTCTCCCTTCATTCCTGGATATTACAACCTCATTCCTTGCTAGCCACTGAAAGTCTGGCGTGCACTCTGCTGGCGTTTAAGCTTGGAGCCATGGATTCTTTCCAGGAGAGCCACCCCACAGCCGCCAAACACATGTTTGAGCAATTTATAACGCCCCTCGCCGCCTTGAGTGGTTTTGAAAACGCCTGACTGTTTTAGCAATTCTCTGAGGCCACAGCACCAAGTGAAAAGCTGAGTTGGCCCTTCGTAGAGTCTCATATGTGATGTTATGTCTACTAGGGCCAGGAAAATTACCCCAAGCACAGGGCTTTTCTGTCATGTCAACAGGCACATGGGTCATTTGTCACAGGCCACTTGGATCTGTCATGCGTCGTTCACTGTTACTTGGTGCCTTCCTCTGTGCTGGGCCTGGAAGACTTCACTGTTCTTATCTCAATGCTGGCCATGGAACCGGCATTTATTAATTACTTGAACTTGATTTAAAAAGAGATATCAAGGTCAGTCAACCCTAAAACATACTCTCCATAAGAGGCATATCTGTACAGGGCAGCCCTTGAAGCCATGTGACGTTTTCTGGTTCCTGTCCTAATCTTGGTGAAAATATGAGCCCAGAAGCCAGGGCTTCTCCAGCTTGGGGATGGCGCCAGAGCTGCCCACCTGTTGCTGGCCACGTGGGTTGGTGTTTTCTCTTTCACGTGTGTTTGCAGATGAATGTGCCAGGGCTGGGGCAGGCAGGATTTCTGCCTCCCAATGTGAGCTGGTAAAACATCTCAGAGCAGCAGCAGAGAAGAGCCAAAAAGTACAGAGAAGAATGTTATCAGGGGCAGCGTCCTTTCTTCCTGTGAGTTGCCCACCTGAGGCACTAGCACGTGTGACCACTCGTGTCTTTGTGGTTTGTCTATTAAGTATGTTTTTCCCTGACCAAGGCCTATGCTCTCCTTCTTTCTTTTCCTAATCAGTATAATTACATGTACCACTTTCACCTTTACATTAAGGAACGTGGCTAAGGGACCCTCTCTGGCAGCCAAGTGGTAGTGGATGGATCATTTTCCGGAAGCTTTTCACGCTGTGATTGTCTCCAAACTTGTTCTCACACCCTGTGCCGTCCTCTGCTAATCCAAGTTCTAACATAGCTTTAGAAAGGTTGTCTTCCCTTTCCTATTTAATTTGCTCAACAATTTCAGAGGGCAAAGGACAAGTGTTTCTCTTACCCAGACTCATTAAAATGAGGGAAAATGGGAATTAATGGGCATGAGAAGTGTGGTCTGCATGTGCTTCCTGAGCTATCCACAGCCTTACTTTCATACTGGGACACCAGTTTCTTCCTTGCTGTGCAAAACTGGGCTTCAAGAGCTACCTGCGCATGCTGTGTGTAACCTTACAGGTGGATAGTTTGGCAAGCACCACGGATTTGGGGAACACTTTGTTTTTGATCATTATAATGGTGTTCCCAGTAATATTGTTTGCTGCAAAATCATCAGCACATGGACAGTAAATGTACCTGGCCCAGTAGATACTGCTGGGTGACCACTGGGTATCACGCACTTGGAGGGTTTTACTACACACGCATTTGTTTTGTTCATTTAAAATTCAGCCATGGGGGTCGCACCTATGGCTCATTGAGTAGGGCGCCAGCCCCATATACTGAAGGTGGTGGGTTCAAACCCGGTCTCGGCTGAACTGCAAAACAGAAAAATAGCCAGGCGTTGTGGTGGGCGCTTGTAGTCCCAGCTACTGGGGAGGCTGAGGCAAGACAATTGCCTAAGCCCAGGAGTCGGAGGTGACTGTGAGCCATGTGATGCCATGGCACTCTACCGAGGGCGATAAAGTGAGACTCTGTCTCTACAAAATAAATAAATAAATAAATAGATAGATAGATAGATAGATAGATAGATAGATAGATAAATAGATAATAAAATTCAGCCATGCACTGAAGTTGACATTGCTATCCTCATTTTTTGAATGGGAAGGTGACAGGCAGGAAGGAAGGGTCATTACACTGAAATTCACAGAGTTGTAAGTAGAAGAGTTAGGATTCAAGCCTAAAGCACTTCATCATAATATTAGGTGTGGACCTCGACAGAGCTATAGACCATCTCTCAAGCTTTTTGTCACCAAGTAATGTGACAGGCAGTGGTGCCCATCTCAGGTGAGTGCACAGGAATGTCACCGGCCCAAAGAGTCATCAGCCAGAAGGCTGATGATGTGAAGAATTAATGAAGCTGTTCTCTGAACCATAGAGTTAGCGCGCAGCGTCCCATAGACACATTCAGGGCTTCTGACTTCTTTCCCTTTCACAATTTAGATTGGACAGGGCGAGTCCAAGCATTGAAGAGATAAAAAAATGTTTATTGTTGAGGTCTTTTAAGATCACGCAAATGACATCATATTTTTAAAATGCTGAGGATCTCCAGATGTAGCCCCTACTTGACTGTCATACAAAGGAAAACGTACAGTGTAGAGCTTTGTGTGCTCCGTGTTACCTGCTCAGATTCCAACCTTGTCATTAGCACCCGAAAGCATGGCGCCAGGAAACAGCAGCAAAGCCAAGCTTCCCCCTTTCTGGTTTCTTAATTTTGCAGCCAAGTCTCAAATCAGGATTGGCAAACTTTTTCTGTAAAGGGCTAATAGGGGCTGAAAGGAAACTTCACTACAGTTAACAACCAGATAAACACTACAAGTCAAAGAAAATTAAATGAGATAACAAATGTGGTCGTGCTTATCAGAGCGTCCGAAAGCTTTGTCACCCCAGGGATTGCAGAGCCTCGCTGGCCGATTGAATTGCAGCCGGGTCTGATTCCTGATAGCGTGCTCTCCCCCTTCTCCTGTTCAGGACACCTAACTCCCCCTCAAATTCCTTTCTTGGCTATGACTCTAGACTTCAGAGTCTCCACAAATGAAACAAGCATTGGTTATCAGCTGCAGGAGAATAGCCGGGCATGGCGGGTGCAGAGATGAATAAGACAGAGGCTGTTCCATCGAGAAGCCCGGAGGAGAAGGGAAAGTCAGATGGAAGTTACACAGAAAGACAGGCCAGGTCCCGCCATGGCACGGTGGGGCAGCGATCTGTTCTTCTTGGGGGTGGGAGGCGAGGGATGGTGAATGCTTCTCAGAGGAGGGCCTGGAGAGTGAGGCTCAAAGTCTCATGGAAGGAGTTGAGGGGTGGCACGGGGCGGGGCACTGGAGAGGAGAGAGAGATGGCGAGTGAGAGGGGACGCTTGCACAAGCAGAGCATTGGCTCGAAGGCATTTTAGCTAAGGACTTGAGAATTTGCTGGGGAAAAGAAAGGCGGGACAACCAAGATTATCCAAATACGACATGTCAGGCAGGAAGGGAATGAGTGAATTCTTGGATGGGAAAAAATGTGAAGAAAGGAATGAAACGAGAATGAATGTGCTGTAGTCTGAAGGTTTAAGTAATAATGGCACTAGGTAACTTGAAAATCCTTCTGATATGAACATGTAGCAAAGCAGGTGAATTGGCACATGTCTTTTAAGTGCACAGCTGAGCCGGAAAGTGAGCGAGGACCCTTTCCCTCCACCCTAACAAGCGAATGGCGGAACAGCAAGCACAGCCCCTGCGTGAAGTGATGCTCGCCCAGGAGGGTGGCCAGTCTGTATCACGGGAGCTGAGGCTTTAATAGCCCTCTGGGAACAGCAGATGAGACCGTGGGCCCTCGAGAGGCAGCTGAGCCTGAGACCTGTGCCTAAGACTGTTCCTTCTGAAGGACCACGTCCTCCGCAAAGTCGGAGGTAGAAGAGACCACCACCCACCCACGTGGGAAGGCAAGGTGGAAGGAGGTTTGTCCAATTGTCTATGGGCTTGGGGCTGGTAGGAATGCCTTATCACACGACACTCAAATAAAATAGACTAGAAGACATTTGGGTTAGTGACTGCATTTTTACGACCATGGAATTAAGGAACTTTCCAATAAAGGATGTTGTGGCCTGTGATAGCCTCCAGGAACCCCCTTGGGCTGGTGCTCTCTCAGTTGGGGTGAAAGGAGAGAAATTCCCCCATGGAGCTAAAGAACCCCCACCTTCTCTGCTTTGGACTTTCAATCGACTGCAAATAAGGAAGACAAGGAAAAGTCAACAAAAAGATCCTCCCCCGCCCCTAACAACAAGTTCACCCAGTTTTATGATCCTTTCCCTTCTGCAATAAAAATCTCACCCTCACTAGATCTGGGACGGTAGAAAGAGACACAGGGACATGCCATTTCTTCCCGTGCCTGGTGTAGGGTGGCTTCACTTACTCTAAGCATTTTCTTATGTATACAAATGACATTTGTTAGTATACTGTGTTTACTTCTTACATAATTGCCCCCACGATTTTATATCAAACACAGCTTTTTCCCCCAGCTTCTTCATATTTTGGTATTTTATGTTCTTAATGTTTGACAAGAAACATCCCTGGGAATTTATAGTGAGAGGCAGAGCATGGACATAAGCCAGGGAATGAGAAATCACCAGAACTCAGACTTAAGGGAAGATTGAGTGGGTCAAAGGCAGGCGGAGAGTCTGACACCAAAAAATCTGTAGAATGAGACAGTCAGGGCTCCAGAATGCAAATAATATAAACTTCAGAATTTAGGCCAAGGCGCTAGAGACCAGGAACTCAATTGTCTTAGTCAGTGAGCATGCCAGGATGATGGGTGAAGGTCACTAGCCCCAGGGAGATCAGTAGACTTAGGTGAACTTCACTCAGTCACCATCTGAGCAGGAGCCTGTACCTGGGGACACCCCCCTGGACCCTGCAGGTGCAGGTAGCTTTGACCTTGGGAGGCCAGGCAGCAGGGCTGTATTCTTGGCTGAGTGAGAAGCATAGAATTGACAGTGGACAGAGTCCTCTTAAGCACTAACCTTTCTTATGAAAAGAAGAGGAGTAAAAATCAGCTTTGAGGCTGGAGTCATTTTACACATTGAATATGAAAAAAGATGTGCCTAATACATTATAAAGAATTAATGAAGTATTATTGGCAAAGAACTTTTTAGACAAATGTGCAATGACATTATTAGGTAAATGTTTGATACACTTGTCAAAGCAAAGTCAGAACCTCAAGGACTAATCTTACCATGAGCAGGGAGTGAGTGAGACACAGTTTGCTTCTCAAGTTAGAATAATGTCATCCAAACACAAAGACTAATGGGATCTACTTATGTTTATATTGCAAAAAGTATTTTAATATCCAAATCTAATCGTTCATTTTTTTTAAGTTAGGCCTATATTTCACCATAATTTAAGTCTTTAACAGTTATTATAGTTTAGAACCAGTCCAGAAGTGATATTGTTATTTAGATCTGAATCTTTACTATAAAGGTATTTTAATCCTTGCTATGAAGAAATTACTATTGTTACACAGATTAGGTAAACATATATATAAGTATTCCAAATCAGAGCTGTGTTATTATCTAGCACAGTACTGTATTGGTAAAGCATTTGAAATTAAAATGCAAACAGTAAATAAAACTACAATAGCCTAAAATAATATATTTTTAAATACAGGAACCTGGAATTCTGCTTAATTTAAGAAATATACTTTTCATAGCAGTGTGAACATTAAAACGTTGAGTCCAAAGAACACTGTTTTCTAGATTTACTTCTAGGTGAAATTTCAAATTACTATGTAGCATCTAGTTTTAAAATACTGGAAGATGTAATGATTTTGATCCCCAATTTTCCATTTATATAAAGAAAGCTTGTTAGCTTCTGCTGTTTTTCCAAAAACAACATTTTGTTCAGTAGAAAAATAGTTATTTTTGGCTGTGCACTTGGCTCAGGCCTGTAATTCTAGTACTCTGGGAGGCCCAGGATGCTGGATCCCTTGAGTTCAGGACTAGCCTGAGCAAGAAGGAGACCCCATATCTACTAAAAAAAGAAAAACTGGCTCGGCGCCTGTGACTCAATGGGTTAAGGCGCCAGCCACATACCCTGAACTGGTGGGTTCGAATCCAACCCAGGCCTGCCAAACAACAATGACGGCTGCAACCAAAAAATGGCTGGGCGTTGTGGCGGGTGCCTGTAGTCCCAGTTACTTGGGAGGCGGAGGCAGGAGACTCGCTTGAGCCCAGGAATTGGAGGTTGCTGTGAGCTGTGATGCCATAGCACTCTATCCAGGGTGACAGCTTGTGGCTCTGTCTCAAAAAAAAAAAAAAAAAGAAAAGAAAAGAAAAGAAAAACTAGCTAGGTGTTGTGGTGGGTGCCTGTAGTCCCAGCTACTTGGGAGGCTGAGGCAGGAGGATCTCTTGAGCTCAAGAGTTAGAGGCTGTGAGCTATGATGCCACAGCACTCTATCCAGAGTTACAGAATGAGACTCTGACTCAAAAATGAATGAATAAATAAATAAATAAATAAATAAAAATATAAAAAAAGAAAATAGTTTTAATTTTTTTCAACAAGATGAACCAAATTTGATGGAGGCATCTTTTTTGGTTCTGTTCTCTCTCTTCTATTCCAGTTGAGAATTTTTATTTGTAATATAAATTGTACAATGTGGCTCCTTTCAGGAGATATTCATAGCAGAGTGGCATCAAGAAGGAATTAGTACTTGTGCTATCCTTGGATCCTTTGCCAGTTTTCACACTCCCTCGAAGTGGGGTGTGTCAACTTATACGGCTGACCCTTAGACTACCTGGGGGTTAGGAGCACTGACGCCCCACACATATGATAATCCACTTAAAACTTTTTCTCTTAACAATTTTTTTTTATTTAATCATAACTGTACATTAATGCATTTATGGGATACAATGTGCTGATTTTGTATACAATTTAGAATGTTTCCACCAAACTGGTTAACATAGCCTTCACCTCACTTACTTAATTTTTGTGTTAAGATATTTATACTTTGCTCTTAATAGATTTAACACGTACCCTTGCAATATGTATCATAGGTGAGATCCCACCGATTACTTTTGACATCCCCAAAACTTCACTAGGAATATCCTTCCGTTGACTTGTTTCTGATGAAACAGTTGATTAACACATAGCTTGTATGTTACCTGTATCATATATATTCTGTTCTTATAATGAAGTAAGCTGAAGAAAAGAAAATGTGGCAAAGAAAATCATGCAGAAGAGAAAATGTGTTTATCATTCATTATGTGGAAGTGGATTGTCGTAAAGGTCTTCGTCCTTGTCATCTTCATTCTGAGTTGGCTGAGGAGGAGGAAGGATTAGTCTTGTGGTCTTGGGGCAGAGGAAGAAGAAAATCTGCATGTTAAGTGGACCCATGAAAGGCTCCTTGTGATATAGTAAGCATTTTTTTAATGGTATGTTTTGGTTTCTTCTCTGCAGCCATGCTGTTGCTACATAAATATTTCTAAGGGTAACAAAGATATAGAAAGAAATATATTAAGGAGAAATTGTCTTTCTCACTCAATTTAATTGCTTTCCTCCTAAAGTTGGGATTTAAAAAAAATCTGGTTTCTTGATGGGTCAGTCATGATAAGATTTCAGAAAACTTTCCTTCAAACCATTGAAAGGCCTGCGGAGTGTCATGTACGTTCACATTACCTTTACAGAATAAGTTGTCATGATCTTGAAATGCCCAGGCACTTCCATGGAAGTGAAGTTGGTACCCACAACTGGCCACATCCACTGGCAACTGATGGTTTCAGCTGTGAGGGTGACTCCAAGTTCACTTAGGACTGTGTCGTGCACAAACGTCTGGGGCTCGAGGGAGTGACAGGTCTGAGGCTGGAGTGATGTGTCATGCTTAGATGGAGAGTTGAAAGTTGCAGTCAGAATCTGTCGTTGCAAACTTTGATGGAGTCCAGATGGTTTTTATTTCTGTCTGTCCCTTCGGATGGAATGACTACAGCCATATATTCTGTCACCCAGCGAAGGTCAGGGGTCCTGATCTCTGAGACCCTGATGACTGCTGGATCAGGGAGGGCTCAGAGGGAAGTGGGAGGACAGAGGACAGTGGGGACACCTGTCCCCTCCCCTCTGTGTTGCTCTCTGCCTGCTGTCTGGAGGGTGAGGGCTGACCTGCCACTGCAGTCATCATTGTGGGCCTGGTTCACGTCCCCATGTTACTCAGGGCCATCCTCGGGGTTTGTATTTCCTGACTCTGATGCTCTTCTGTAGCTCACGCCAGACTTTTAGAATGTCTTTGATTTCTTGGTTGGGTTATTTTACGCCGTTGGTCTTAGCTCTTCCTCTTGGGCTCATTCAAAAAGACTATGTGGACCAGCTTCACATGAAAAAAAAGTCAACTCTTTGGCAAACACTTTAGATGAGGCAGCCGGGGTGGGAGTAGGGGGACGTGGACCTCTCTGGAGAACAGTCTGCTCAGTTTTGCCCAATACGGAATTCCCTTGAACTTGGGTTCACCTATGACGCCATTGGCTCCTCTCATCCTATGCTGGACAACGTAGGGTTTGTGATACCAAAGCCTTTTGTGTCAGGGTTAGTTCCGGTGGAGTGTGGTTTGACACAGACACAGAGATATTTGAGGGAAGCTGTGCGTCGTGTGGGCACCAGGCATGGAAGTGTAGGGGCGAGTGGCTGCAGCTGGCTCTTTCAGGGGCTCCACTGGCTTCCCCTCTGTGGTTGTTGACAACACCTGTCCACTGGGGAAGATCCCTGGCCATGACCACGTGGAGCAGAGGGCAGTGCCGAGACAAGGAGGGTCCCACGAGGGTCTCATCCTTGGTTCTGGTGTGGCCCGTGCAGGGGCCCCTCCCCGCATAGGACGCAGCTTCCCCCCACACTCCCTTTGCTGGGCGTGTGGAGCAAGAGTGGACAGGAGGCCGGGTGTCCAGGGCCCAGCTCCTCCTTCTACAGGCACTGTTAGGAGAAAGGGTCTCATTTTCCTTCCAGAAGATCAAGAAGGACCATTACTAACCACATGGAATGGATAGAGACTCTGAAACAGAGTTCACTTTTATTTATTTATGTCCGCCTTTGCCTGGAAGACTTTAAATAGAGATTAAGAGACTGACTTAGTAGTAAACCCAAGGCAGAGCTGGAATGAACTTCTAAGACCGGGTTTTCAAGAGCAATACTTCACTTCTTCTTTAAACCTAAGCAAAGTGCATGTAGGAAGAGGAATCTATCACCATAGTTAGTTTTAAAGGAGGATGGTCCCTCTCCTTTGTGTTCTAAATAACAAGGATTAGAAGGGGCCTTGTCTAATGCCTGCAGCTGGGACCCTCACTACCTAAATAGTAAGAAATGCATCTTTTCTGTTTATTACTTGTGTCTGTGTACCTTAAAAAACAATCCCCCTCTGTCCAAACACAATATGGAATTTTTAAAATGATCTTTTGTGATGTCAGGCATGGGAACTCTGTGCTCACATATACCTTTCTGTGGTCTCCTGTGGTCACCTATTAACAGATAAATTGGAGGCATCGCTGTTTTGGGGCACTCGTCTTGAGCACACTGGCCTTTCTGCAGCATGGAGGGCCACCCCGCCAGAGGGAGCTTTGAGGATGGGGAGAAGTCCAGGGAACAGGGCACCTGGGATGTCCAGGAGGACAGGGGCGCTGGCAGGTGGGTGGCTGCCACTTTGTCTGTCATCTGCACCGGACACGTCTGCAGCTCTTCCTGTCCTGTCACACAGTCTCAGGGTCAGCAGGGACCCTGGCAGGCACCTAGTTCAGTCCTTGGGGATTTCCTTTACCTTCGGAGAGGTTCGGGCCCCTGGGCAGCCTTGGATTCTGCTTCCTCTGCCTCAGATCTGCCTGGAATGTCCCCTCCCTGTTCTCCGAGTGGGACTTCCGGGGCCTCTGTGCACAGGTGTGGAAGGGTGGGCTGGGCACAGTGTGCTGGTGAGCACGTGGACAAGCCTTCCTCCCTGCTTTCTGCAGGTTCCCGGTTTGGGACCGGGATGAGAGGGCGAGTCAAGGGTTAACAGCAGCTGGCAGCTCCAGGAAGTCGCAGCAGTGGCAGCTTCTGGTGGCCCCTCTGGGACTGGGGCAGGAGACCATCCAGAAGGGGGGATGGAGCGGCTGGGCTCCGCCCACCTCCCTGGTGCACTCGAGGACAAGTCCCAGCTGTGGCCTTACAAGGTCTCAGAGCCTGTGGCTGCTGAACTGGGGGTGGGGCAGGCGGGGCCAGAACAACTCTCCTAAAGCACAATATTCATCACCACGGGGAAAATACCGACACAGGAGCCAGCTGTCCCTGTTCCCCCAGGTCCTCACACTGTGTAAGGACGCCCGAGGATGCCAGCAGCACCCAGGTCCCCTTCCCCTGCGCTGCCTTGCTGCACACTGCTGTGCCTCCCCTCGCAGCCCGGTGCCCAGGCCTTCCAGGGTCCAGACAGCTCTGGGGAGGACAGGGAGGACCCTGAGACCAGCCTTGGCTCACCCCAGGGTGGCTGCCTCCATGTGGACAGGGCAAGGAGCCCACTGCCCTGGCTAAGGTCCCCTGCAGGGCTGGGCTGCCCACCGTGTCCTCAGCGTGTGGTTTTCTGAGTTACTGGTCTCTGCTGCACAGTCTGTCGGGAGCTCCGAGTTTTCCGCCCGTCACCCATCTCGGGAGCACCTGCCTCAGCTTCCCCACAATGGCCGTGTCTCCCTCATCCTCTGGACCACAGTCACCAAGTCTCTCTGTGTCCTTCTGTCTCTCCCCCGTGTCCCTCTCTTTCCCACTCCATCTACCTCACTCACTTCTTCACTAAACAACAGATATTTACCAAAAGCCTAAAGTGTCGCGTTGGGAGGGTGGGGAGCCCGAGGGGACAGCTGTTGAAAGGACCTCCGTCTCCAGTGTGGCAGATGTCCATTCCCTCCCCCTTCACAGATCAGGAAATGCTTGTCAGGTGTCTCTTACATGGCAGCCACCGCTGAGTATTAAATATGTAATATAGAATGATAAAGTAGAGAGTATTAAAATGACAGAATAAAGTCCCCGCTGTCAGGAGCAGAGTGCAGCCAGGCCATCCCACACATGGATGTCAGTGTAGTGAAGGGAGGGAGGGAGCGGCTGGGGGGCGGGATGTGGAAACTCAGCGGCAGGAAGGGTGTCGCAGGGAAAGGGAACAGCAGACGCGGTTTGTGAGGTGGGCAGGAGCCTGCAGAGGCAGTGACAGCTGAGCTGGATGAGCCGCAGGGACGGAGCTGCACCTGTCTTCAAGCTGAAGGGCGTCACCCAGGAGGGACATGTCAGGGGACCCTGAAGGATGACTGTGGGGGGTGATGTGCTCGGGGGAGTCGGGCGCTTGTGGAAATGAGACCTTAGAGTCTGCAGCACGTGGTGGGGGTGGAAATAGCAGGAAACGAAGCTAGGAAGTTCCACTGGGACCACTTACTTTCATGGAGGCTCTTGTATCTAAAGAGAATTTGAACTTTATGACAAGGGTAGTGAGGGAGGGGCTGGAGCAGGTTTTTAAGAGAGGGAGGCTGAAATCTAACTCTGGTGGCAACATGGGCACATGCTAACTCCTTCCCAAAGTGCAGGCCCTTTGTTACTCCGATTCCCTTTTTGGGAATTTATCACTAAGGCCGAGTCAAGGCCTGAGGATGGGTGAGTAGCAGAGCTGATTACATATTCAGAACATGGAAGCGTGGTGTGTGTGCGCTCTGGACTGTGGTGCACGGTGAGGATGAAGTGTGGGACATTCGTCTGCGGATGTGGAAATCGTCCAGTGTTATCCTCCCGTTTCTCTAAACCCAGACGCGTACTTGGAAAGTTTCTGAAGTGTAGCGTGGTGCACCAGCAGGGCAGGATGACGTGAGTTTTACAGGTTTTTCTTCTGATCTTTTGAAAAAGGAGTTTTTGTGTGTGTGTGTTAGGAAATCCCTCAGATTATGGCCACAGGGATACCAGGAAGAGGAGTTGGAATTCCAGGGTTGGCACGGAAGGATGGAGGGAGATGTGGCCTGAGGTCCGGCCTGCTGCCCTGGAGCCCCAGCTAAGGGTGTCACCCCAGGGTGAGAGCAGCAGAGGAGAGAGAGGCTCCAGGCAGAGGACGAGGTTGCAGTCTCAGTGTGTCAAGTCTGAGCCTCCTGGGGACACTCGGAGATGGCCACAGACCTTACAGTGTCTTCTGGAGAGAGCTGGCCCATTTTGGGGGGTGGATTCTGTTTATTTTCACAGAATGCTCGGATGCATTTCCTGGCGTGGGAGCCAGACTAGGGAAAGAGCAGGAAACACCACTGCACCCAGCCCCCTGGGAGCTAGCAGAGTTAGGGTTAGGATGGGGAGAGGAAGGGGAATGGCCAGGTCTCCCGGGCCCCCAGTGGACACAGGCATGTCCTTTGCTAGTCCTTCCTCCTGGAAGAACCGGAAGGGGGCAACCCTCCTTAGGGTGAGAGGACGGGTTCACGGAATCCGTTCCTTGTTCTGTGCCCTGGGGCGTGCGAGTCCCCAAGTGCCTTCTTCAAGAATGTTACAGGAGATGGGTCCATTCATTGCTCATGGGATGTGCGTGAGCGGCCAGTGGACGCTGGGATGTGCACGTGAGTGACCAGTCGGATGCTGGGATGTGCACGTGAGCTGCCAGTTGGACGCTGGGATGGTGCATGCACGTGAGCGGCCAGTGGGACGCTGGGATGTGCGTGAGTGGCCAGTGGACACTGGGATGTGAGTGTGAGCAGCTGGATCCAAGATTGGGGAACTGGTACCAACATCATGCTTGCGTTGCTAGCTAGAGAGGTAGAAGGTCTGAGCCTGGGCAGTGACACTGGGCCGCGGCATCTAAACCCTGAGGAAAGGCCTACGGAGTGTCTTCAGAGCAGCAGCGCAGCCCCTCAGCACACTTTCTAGAAATCGCGTCTCGAGACTCGACCGCCCTCCATGTTTACAGCATCAGCTGAGCGCCTGGCCCTGTTTGAAGTGCTTTTCACCCAGATCCTGACGTCATGCTCCTGACAGCCTGGAGGAGCAGGTTCTGTTATTGCCCCAGTTTTGCAGAGGGGATAACGTGGGCACAGAGGATCAGAGTGAGAGAGAAAATGGCGGGGCTCCCTGCGTAGGCCCCGGGCACCTGGGGAGTCAGCGACGGACCCAGCTCAGCTCAGGGTGACAGCCAGTGCTCCTAGCCACTGTACGAAGGTGCCGGGTGTTGCTGTCATGGCCATCATACAATGGGAGTTCCTGGCCTCATATGCTCAGTCTCTTTAAGTATCTAACAGCACTGTTTGGGGAAGATGGTGTTTGCTCATGGCATTTGATACATTATGCTAGAACTCTAGTCTGTGCGCCTAAGGTACTTCTGTTTGCAGGGCCACGTGGCTTCTTTCTCCTCTCCATGCATCTGACTTCAGAGCATCCCTTCCCTCGAGTCAGCACCCCCAGACTCACCTGTCTCACCTCTTGGCTCTGCTCAAACCTTTCCTTCTCTGCTTCTCTCCAGAACACCCTCTGAATCTCTCAAGCTGCCCAAATCCTTCAAGCCTCGTCTTCAACTTCCTCTTCCTCTGTAAAGCCTCACATCACTCTGGTCCACAGGAGTTTCGTAATCTCAGTTCCGTGCTATTCTTTATTTGTCCCTTTAATTTTATAATGCATTAAATGTTTATTCATACCTTCTCCCTACCCCTGTGTCTGGGTTTCCTGTGTGCCCCTAGAGGACAGGAAAGTGAAGGGATCCACCTATGATGAGCTCACAGCCTCGTCAGGGGAAGAGACATAGGGTAGTCACTACTGGGACATGCACTTTGTGATGGGACAGTGACAGCCCAGGGGTGTGGACGGTCAGCTCTCATCAGAGAGGTTAGTACAAGTTCAAATAGCGGATTTAGCACACTACTCTGGGTCTTGAAGAAAGGGGCATGTCAGGTGCAAGATGGGGGCGGGGGTAAGGCAGTAGGGAAGAACATTTCAGGCCGAGAGAATGGTGTGGACCATATGGAGGCCCACACACCATGGCTTTGGCATCATGGAACATTTTTTACATTAAACACTTATTCATATCTCAGTATGCAACGATTAACATTTTTATGCCATTTTGACCCCCTAGCTAGGGGCTAAGTCCCTTGACATTCACCAAGTTCTTTGCACAGAGCAGACGCTGAATTTGAACCCTGAGATTGCACCAGGTGGGGATTTTCTGGGCCAAGGGACAAGTGCATTGACGGGACTGGTCTTGGTTTTGTGCTTGCCTAGACCAAGGATGCCCTCTTCACGATTCTCCACGACCTCCGGCCCCAGGACCGTTTCAACATCATCGGATTCTCCAACCGGATCAGAGTGTGGAAGGACCACGTGATACCAGTCACCCCTGACCACATCAGGGACGGCAAAGTCTACATTCACCACATGTCTCCCACTGGAGGTAAAAGCCTTCCCTTCTTTTCACAGGAGCTTTGACATGATCAGAAACTAATTTTTTGCTGAGAGTCGGGGATCTGGAAGCTGACGCTGCTCATGGGAACAGAGGCAGCAGGGGAGAACGTTCCCAGACACTGGGGTTTCTCTGAACGCCAGTCCTAAATTCCCCTCTCCCAGGGCCCAGGTTGGTTTGATTATGGGGAAGATTCCTGAGAGGTATTTGGAGGCTGCCCTAGTTTATCTTATGGATCCTGTTACAAAATGTTTTCTTGTTACAAAAGTGAAGTTGTTTTTGTAGATTATTTTGGGGGAAGAAGTAGAGCCAAATGGATCGTCTGTTGTTCTGAGTGGGTGGGCAGTGGCGGGTGGAGCTGCCATGCAGAACTCGTAGCTCTCTTGGCAGGGCAGCTGCAGAGCCAGTGGAATGTGCGTCCTGGGTGTGGAGTGGGACAGGAGGATGCTGAGCTCTGAGTCACTGCACGCTCGCCTTGGGGAGGGTGCCCAGGGCAGTGGGCAGGAGAGAAGGCTGTAAGGATGCTGAGCAGATTTGAGAATCAGAGCAGTGTGTCACCCCGCTGGGCTAGCTGTATGTTTCTTCCATGTCTCGCTGGGTCTCGCTGGCACTGTACCTGTGTCGCTGGTACAGTGGACACAGGAGGGGTGCTCAGTACGGAGAGTTTAGGGGAACTGGGCCTGCCCACTTCCTTCTAGGCCTTTTTGGAGACATCTCCTAGAGTTGTTGTCTCAGTTAATTCCGCAATAGTTATTTGCAAACAAACAAAATTGTAAGTCTAGTCTTCTCCCATCTGGGCTCATATATAGGCAGTCCCCAGGTTACAAACAAGATACATTCCATAGACTTGTTCCTAAGCTGATTTTGTATGTAAGTTGGAACAGGTGCATTTACCTATTACCTGTAGTAGTCCCCATTCCTAAGTTCAGGTCTTGCATCAGTCCGATGTAACTCAGGGACTTACTGTAACTGCCTCCATGTGTAAGTGAGAGTTATACTCAAGGGGGATGTCTGTAACTTGGGGACTGCCACATTCACAACTTCCCACCCAAGACACAACCCTGATTTCCCAAATGAACTTAATTTGCAACTTGATCTTGTCTGACTGGTACTTTGAGTTAGGATGAGAGCTAACGGTCTCTGAAACAGCATCTTCTAGGAACTGTTTCATTGTTTGATGGGAGAAATAGGAGATGAGATTCAATACTATGGCAGTGAGCTACAGCAGGAAGCTGGCAGGACTGGAAGTCCCTGAGGGAAGACACTCCTCGGCGTTCTGCAGGCTGGAGCTCCTGGCGAGGTTTCTGACACAGGGTGCTCGCTCGGAGGACAGTTGCAGATGGAAGAATTTGCTTTAATGGTGCTGCTCCTCATTAGAATGGGGTGTGCCTGTGTGTTGAGCAGGGTGGTAAACAGCGTCAGGAGACAGCTGCTACATGTTATGTTCATCTGGAATCCAAACCTTAGAAACTCCCTGGGTTCTCTTTACCTCTGCAGGTGAACAGCAAATGAATCTTCCCTCATCTAAAACGTGTAGCAGCAGGATTGGGAACCAGGGTTGGAATCCGGCCCTGCCTTCTGCTAACCATTTAGCCTCTTATGCCTCAGTTTCGTCATCTGTAAAATGGGATAGCAGTGGAGGTGTTACGAGAATAGAGTGAGTTAAAATACTGAAAGTGCTGAGACCAGTCCAGGCAGGTGGGAAGTTCTTTCCACACATCAGATGGGGCTATTATTTTTACCCACGATTGAGTGATCTCTCTTTCTGGTGCACTGGAGTTCTTTGGTGACAGCTTGTCCCAGTTTTTGAGAGGGTGGGAGATGCCCAGGATTAGCCTAGGCCTGATTCTAAGCCCTGTGGGGCCTCTGGTGTCTGCGCAGTCAGGAAAGCGAATCCGTTCCTTGGCCTTGGCTTGTGTGGGGCACCGAGAGATTTGGCACCTTCGTAAATAGATTACAGAGAAAACAAAGGTCCAGGCCCACACGCCCAGGGGCAATGTGAGATTAGACTGGGTGCTGAGAGAGACAAATTAGGGATCCCGCTGCCATGTGAAAAAATACTGTTTCAGCTGTAACTTTCCCTTCCGTTCAGACTCTGCATTTTAGTGAGAATTATGAGCATTTTCATCACACTCATTAGGGAAGCTATGCACCAAGGCCAGGTCCTACCTAGTCCGGCCTTCAAGGCCATTTTGGAACTCTTCCTGGGCCATCAGAGCTGTCATTGTAGCCATCAGGGTCTGACAATTAAGTTCACATGTAGTGAATATTGCTATGGTCACCAGGTGGCCAGGGGGGGTCTTCGTAGGTGACCATCGTCATACTCAGCAGAGACGTGTGTAGCACTTTCTAGGAGGAGTTTGTGAACTTAACTGTCTAACCTCGTACTCTTTTAGCCAGAAATTCTGGGGAATGTAAAGCAGTGTGGGAGATGATTCTGTTCTCGTTAATGTGGCCAATTTTGCCGGTAAATTCACTCTCGTGAGGGTGTTGGATGGGGGTGATGTGCTGATGGCTACAGAACTCCACGGCTTTACTAAACATCATAACTTCCGACCTTGTAATGGGTGATTTTGAGTATGTACATTTTATCTCAAGCTGTTAAAAAAAAAAAAACAAAAACTAAAGGAAATATGTGCTGGCATTACAGTAAGAAGTCTTGTTTTTGTGGTGGTGGGAAGGGGGTAGCCTGGGTACGTGGAGTTCTTAGCTAATCCAGAAACCTCGTCATAGCTGGTGGTTTCTACTTCAGCCACTCACTTCTCTCTTGTCCACCAAGCAAATAAATACTTGTTTGGCCCCTGCTGTGGACACTGGCCCCAGAGCTTTTTTTTAATTGAATGTTCTCATGACAGGGGCCTCTAAAGAAGCAAGGGTGGGCCAGGAGGGGAAGTGTTTAATACCCTTCGCTTTTCGGGGTTCTCACCAACAGAGGTAATCGCAAAAGGCCAGGAAGCGGGGAGAGGACAGACAGCGATGGTCGCCCACCACCAGGTCTCTGCCCGGAGCTGTCCAGGCCTGCACAGCAGTGGAAGGCGTCTGGCTTCTCCAGCTGCCCTCCCGCTCAGTCTGTGCCCCTTCCTCTCTTCTGTGGCTGTCCCAAATTCCTGTTGGATCCATTCCCAACACAATCCTGCTCTTTTTGAAACCATTTTCAGAAAAGGGGGCAGAAACCATCGATGCTAAGGTAGTGAAGATTTCTAAGCCAACGTATCATCTCGTACCTTTCAGAGAAGGTTTGTAATACAAGGAGATAATCCTGAGTCATTTATATTTATTTAGCAAACACATGCCAGGTTTCTAGACAGGCGGCATAGCCTGGACTCACCCCATCTGTGTTGAAGGGGTGCTCCACATCATGCTTGAAGGGGTGAGCGCTGGCTGCAGCCCTGAAAGGGTGCTTGGAGTATTGGGGTCCAAGTGCCGGTGCTGAACTGTGTTGGTGTCCCGCAGGCACAGACATCAACGGGGCCCTGCAGCGGGCCATCGGGCTGCTCAACGATTACCTGGACCACGGTGACATGGACGACCGGAGCGTGTCCCTCATCGTCTTCCTGACAGATGGGAAGCCCACCGTCGGGGAGACCCATACCCTCAAGATTCTCAACAACACCAGGGAGGCGGCCCGGGGCCGTATCTGCATCTTCACCGTGGGCATCGGGAACGATGTGGACTTCAGGCTGCTGGAGAAGCTGTCGCTGGAGAACTGCGGCCTCACGCGGCGCGTGCTGGAGGAGGCGGACGCCGGCGCACAGCTCATTGGGTCTGCTGTCTGGCTGAGGGGCTGAGGGCTGCTTCAGTGGGATGGTTTGCTGTGTCTGAACCTCACATCTGCCACAAATGATTACACCTCATTGCGTTGGGAGATGTGATATGTCATAATTTGTGTGTGCGTGCGGATTTTTTTTTTTTGACATTAGGATATCACTTTGTCTCCCCAGCTAGAGCACAGTGGCACCATCACAGCTCACAGCAACCTCAAATTCCTGGGCTCAAGTGATCCTCCAGCCTCAGCCTCCCGAGTAGGTGGGACTATAGTGCCCACCACAACACTTGGCTAATTTTTTTCTGTTTTCTTTTTTTAAGTTTGATATTTATTTATTTATTTACTTATTTATTTATTTTGAGACAGAGTCTCACTCTGTTGCCCTGGGTAGAGTGCCATGACATTCACAGCAGCCTCAAACCCTTCGGCTCAGACAATTCTCTTCCCTCAGCCTGCCGAGTAGCTGGGACTACAGGCATTGCCATGACAGTCAGCTGATTTTTTCTTTTTTCTCTTTTGAAAAGTTTGATCCAATTATTTATTTATCTATTTTGGACTTAATTAACTGCCAACTCCAGCCTCAGTATTAACTGGCTTTAACCTGCATGGTGGCATATGCGGTATATATTTTAGAAGAACAGTGAGGTTTAGTAGATTTACAGTGTTTATATCTATGATCAAGGGATATTTATTCATGATAGATTATCTAAATGGAGGTCTCTAAGGTGTGCAGTAAAGATGGCTCCCTGGTGTGGGACCAGCCACCATTCTTCCCCCAGGATCTTTTATGAAAGATGTAAATTAAAACACAGATTTGCTTTTTGAATATTTTAGATTATTCAAAACTAGATTCAAAGAAGGAGAATTTAATGCACTGGGTAACAGAATTGAGATTCAATAAGGTGTTAGAAGTCAACTGCACTGTCACACCTCTGTTATCAACACCCAGATCAACACCCACCATTCATTAGGAAATGACGACCTGCCAGGTGCTTCCACATGCACTAACTCATGCAATCTTCATAAGAATCCTAGGGCACAGGTGTATTGGGGTCCACATGCACTAACTCATGCAATCCTCTTAAGAATCCTAGGGTGCAGGTGTATTAGGGTCCGCAAGCACTAACTCACGCAATCCTCATAAGAATCCTAGGGTGAGGGTGTACTAGGGTCCACATGCACTAACTCATGCAATCTTCATAAGAATCCGAGGGCACAGGTGTATTGGGGTCCAGATGCACTAACTTATGCAATCTTCATAAGAATCCTAGGGCACAGGTGTATTGGGGTCCACATGCACTAACTCACGCAATCCTCATAAGAATCCTAGGGCATGGATATATTAGGGTAAAAGGCAAAGGCTGAAATAAGATGGCCATTTATTTCTCTCTCCTGTGACAGTCAGGACAGGCTAGATTCTGCTCCACCAAGTCATTCGAAAACCAAGATTTGTTCCATTTTATTGTTTTGTTGCCCATAGGTCTTGTCCTTAATTCTATAAGGTTGAAAACAGGTCACTTACCACTTTTATTTTCCAGCCCCCAAAGGAGATAAAAGAAAGCCGCTATGAGTTGTTTTATTTCGAGCCAGTGTTGTGGAAGTTGTGCAGCTCACTCTGCTCACATCCCACTGTGGGGAACATAAACACATAGCTATCTTTGGCCATAATGGAGCCTAGAATGTGTGGTTTGTAGCTGGACGGGCGCGTGCACAGTTAGAACTCAATTGTGAAAGAAGGGGAGAATGAGCATGGGGGGATAACTAGTCATCTACTGTTAGCATCCCAGTTTTATACATAGGAGACTGAAGTTCAGAGAGGTTAAGTCACATGTCACCAGACACAAAGCAAGGAAAGACAGAGATGCGAACCTGACCCCACAGCCTGTGCTCGCTAGATCCGTGGAAAGGAGATTTTTAGTTGTCTCCTCACTTAGTGAGAAGCAGCCATACCTACCTGTTGGAAAAGTTTATGCGGGTGAATGCTAGACCACACAAAAACAGATTTCTCAAGTACAATGTGCTGTTTAAAGAGAATCTGGAATGTTTATTTGCTTCTAAGAAAAACGTCTAAAGAGGTGCTTTGAGAAACTTAAGTATGTATAAAGGAAATTTATCAAGATTGGAGGTTGAGGCCAGGAGTTGGAGACCAGCCTAGGCAAGAGTGAGACCCTCCCCCATCACTATTAAAAATAGAAAAACTAGGTGGGCATCATGGTGGGTGCCTGTAGTCCCAGCTACTCATGAGGCTGAGACAGGAGGATCACTTGAGCCCAAGGAGTTGGAGGCTTCAGCCAGGGAGTTGTGATCTCACCACTGCACTCTAGCCTGGGTGGTAGAGTAAGACCCTATCTCTTAAAAAATAAAAAAGCAGGGCGGCGCCTGTGGCTCAAAGGGGTAGGGTGCCAGCCCCATATGCCAGAGGTGGTGGGTTCAAACCCAGCCCCAGCCAAAAACTGCAATAAATATATAAATAAATAAGCAGTTGCAAAAAAAGACTGAAAGACTTACGTGATAGTTGAGTTCTTTTTCACCTGTGGTTCAAGCTATGGCTGAATGACCTCTCAGGAATACAGTGCTGAGAACCTGTTGGGTTCAGTTGCTCCTAAATTCAACGTGCCTCTGAGTGGCCGAACATTCCTGTAGGACAGGGCGCTGATTCTCTCTCTGCCGCAGGTTCTATGATGAGATCCGGACTCCCCTCCTCTCTGACATCCGCGTCGATTACCCCCCCAACGCAGTGGCACATGCCACCAAGACCCTGTTCCCCAACTACTTCAATGGCTCTGAGATCGTCATTGCAGGGAAGCTGGTGGACAGGCAGCTGGACCAGCTGCACGTGGAGGTCACCGCCAGCAACAGCAAGAAATTCGTCGTGCTGAAGACAGACGTGCCCGTGGGGCCCCAGAAGGTGGAGGGTGACCTCCCAGGGAGCCCCGTGCCTGGAGGTGGCGGAGAGGAGGACCCCAACCCCCTGGAGCGCCTCTGGAGCTACCTGACAGTGAAGGAGCTGCTGCGGTCCTGGCTGCAGAGTAACGACGGGCCGGAGAAGGAGCGGCTGAGGCAGCGGGCGCAGGCCCTGGCCGTGAGCCGCCGCTTCCTCACCCCCTTCACCTGCCTGAAGCTGAGGAGGCTGGGCCCTCCCGCGGCCAGTCTGGAGGAGGCCCAGGGCGTGTTGGCTGCTGCAGGACCTGAGCCCGTGTTGCAGAGCTTGCGAGGGGCCAACACAGTGCCAGGTGAGGCAGCTGCCCCGTGCCAGCCACATGTGAGTGACCCAGGGCCCATAGTGCCCCCTCTCGCCGCTCCGAGGGCTGCTATGATCTCAGCAGGGATCTGCTTTATTTTGTCATATAATAACTGTTTGTGGGGGGGTGTTTTGAAACAGTCTGACTCTGTTATCCTGACTAGAGCACAGTGGCATCCTCACAGCTCATTGCAGGCTCCAATGCCTGGGCTCAAGTGACCCTCCTGCCTCAAACTCCCAAGTAGCTGGGACTGCAGGTGCAGGCCCAGCTACAATAAAAAATATTTTTTTTTTGTAGCTGGATCTCACCGTGTTTCCCAGGCCTGTCTGGAACTCCTGAGCTGAAGTCATCATCCTGCCTCAGCATCCTGAGTAGCTGGGACCACCACCATGCCCAGCTAGTTTTGAAAATTTATTTGTAGAGACAGGAGTTTCACTATGTTGCCTTTGGTGGTCTCACAGTCCTGGCCTGGAGCAATCCTCCTGCCTGGGCCTCCCAAAGTGCTGGGATTGTAGGCATGAGCCACCTGGCCCAGCAAGATTATGATTTTTATAGGCACCAACCCTACAGGCAGCTCGTGGTCTTCAGAGACTATCTTAGATTCTTGTATCTGTGCTGTTACAAACTGCGGCTCTCTAGAGAAGCTAGAAAAGGTGGCGTATGACTCAGAAATGGTACCGGATGCAGTCAGCCCATCAATGAATCATCAGTAAACTGAGTGCCTCCCAGGCGTCAGGCAGGAACGAAGTTACAGAGAGGAACGCACGGGTCCTCTTGTTAGTCGCTCCTGAGCACTTCAGAGTTACGTTATTGTGTGTTTGCTCCGTGTTACTATCTGAGAACGCTCGTGAAGCACCAGGTTATGGGTCTGTCAGGGGATTGGCCCTTTCTGTACCCGCCACTCAGAATCTGGACAGGAAGAACAGGCACGGTCAGGTTCAGGGACATCGGGTACAGGGTGTGGTGGGGAGTGGCAGAGGAAGGCAGAGCAGTTAAACCAAGGCAGGGGGCTGTGATCTGGGCAAAACCCCTGTGTGGAAACGGGTGTGTTTTTAAGCATAGCATTTTGTGAGGTTCCTGTCAAGTTTCTGTCCTCTAGGAGAGGGGTCTGAGTTAGCCAGGCCCCAGTGGGCTCCCACCTGTGCAGACTAGTTGATCCCTCACACCCTAAACTCTGAGGCGTACCTGGCTTTGGCTGACAGTCCATGAAGTTAGGCTCCACCTGCTTCTGACTGACTGTGAAGCCTGGGGCAGGTGTCTGAACCTCTACGAGCTTCCCTCACCTGTAAAATGGAGATGCTTATAATTTCCCTGAACGATTCTTGCAAGGCTTAAATATGGTACATAATGAGTTTTCTACAAATGCCAGATCCATCCTCTGCCCACCCTGTCAGGTAGTACTGGAAATCGAGTGAGAAGTTTAGACCCTGGGAGAGAGGTTCCCAGTGATCCGTGGCAAAGAGCGCAGCTTGTCTGGCAAAGCCCGGGTCACTTCCTGCCTACAAGATCCACAGACCCACAGTGCATCCAGGAAAAATGGCTTTTTGAATAAGATCTTTTTTTTTTTTAGAGACAGAGTCTCACTTTATCACCCTCAGTAGAGTGCTGTGACGTCCCAGCTCATAGCAACCGCCAGCTTTTGGGCTTAAGCAATTCTCTTGCCTCAGCCTCCCAAGTAGCTGGGACTACAGGCACCCACCACAATAGCCAGCTTGGCTGGGGCCAGGTTTGAACCCACTACCCTTGGTATACGGGGCCGGCGCCCTACTCACTGAGCCACAGTCACTGCCCTGAATAAGATCTTTATTCTGTGTCTTTGACTCAAACCCCAGTAGGTTCAGGAGAGATTAAACTCAAATGATAGGAGACTCAGAAGGCCAGGAATTCAGACAAGGAAATAGCCACCTGGTTGCTCAAATGAGTTTTTTGGTGAGTACTCAAGGCAATCTTCCTTTTCTTGAGCTCTGATGTTTTTTAAAATTCTTACTAGGCTGAGTGAGGTGGCTCCTGCCTCTAATCCTAGCACTCTGGGAGGCTGAGGCAGGTGGATTGCCTGAGATCAAGAGTTTAAGACCAGCCTGAGCAAGAGCAAGACTCCATCTCTACTAAAAACAGAAAAACTAACTGGGCATTGTGGCAGGCTCCTGTAGTCTCAGTTGTTCAGGAGGCTGAGGCAGGAGGATCTTTCGAGCCCAAGAGCTTGAGGTTGCTATGGGCTAAGATGCCGTGGCACTCTACCTGGGGCAAAAGAGTGAGATTCTGTCTAAATAAATAAATAAAATACAGTTTTTCTTTTATTTTTTGAAGTGTCTGGGGCAGCCATTCCCATTGCTCAAACCAATTGTCTGATCCAGCCGTCCCACCTCCTTCCCTGCCCAACTACACTCGGCCAGCTGATGCTGTTAGGGACAGGTATTGAGAAGGGGGTGCTTTAAAAGCTCTTAGATACTGTCCGTGATCTTTAATTTCTGTGAGGGCCAAAATCCAGTGAAGAAGAATACAAATTTTTCTAATATAATTTGGTGTAAGATATTGATTGTATTTATACATATAAATTACTTTTAGGTTATTCTTTAACTGAATATTTATTCATAGCATAAAGTACTTTGAAATGCAGAGTGTTTCAAAGCCTGATGGTTCATGAATTAAGCTCAGACTCATTGCCTCAGAGACTGGATTATAACTAGATTGTTCTCTCTCTCTTTTTTTACATTTATATTATCTCTTTGTATTGTGGTAAAAACCATACAGCATAAAATGTACTGTCTTAACCACTTCTGGGTGTATAGTTCAACACTGTTAAGTCGTGTTGGGTATGTTCACATGGTTTAGAAATGGATCTCTAGAACGTTTTCACCTTGCAAACCTGAAACTTTCTGCCTACAAAACAGCAGGCCCCCATGTCTTCCACCCCCCATAACTGTAACTGAAGTTTGATAGAATATCTCCCCCATTACATACAAAGAAAGCAAAGCAAAGAAAATTATCTAATTTTTAAAGGAATGACTAATCCTGCACATTTTGTACCCCACTTGTGTGTTTAGAGGCCGAGCTCCCTCTTTGAGACAGGTGATGATTTGAAGAGTTTGTGTTTAATCTTTAAGTTGCTCCTAATGGAGCAGAAAGCCGTATGTGGCTCATCTCAGCCCGCTCTCGTGTCCCTCTCTCTTTGTCCTTGTTCGTAACAGTGGTACCCTCTTCCTTCTTCTTTTTAGGATCAACGCTTGAGAAACCATATGAGCCAAGAATTAGAATCTCTAAAACATCAGGTAAAGAAAAGGATGTGGTTGTGTGGGAATTAGACGAAGGGATGTTTAGAAAGTGGACAGCCGGGAATTCCCTGAAGCCAGCTAACATACCAGGTGCAGAACAAGATGTTAGGAGCCGGGATATCGCCGGAATGTCACGTTAACACTGTGGGGTAACACAGCCCGAGGAAGCAGGCAGGGCCCCCGATAGCGGAGAGATGGGCGGAGGCACCTCTTGGTGGTTACTGAGTTTAAAAGACATGCATTTTAGCCATCTGATGGACACACGCTCTGGGGTCACAAGTACAAAGGGGGCTACAAACACTAAAATATCTGGTGTGACAGATAGGGTTTTGTTTTTGTTTTTGTTTTTTAATCCTTAGCCTTAGAAGGGAAAGACAGATTTTTACAAAGTCACACAATTTCCTTTTGCCCACTGGGATTAAAATAAAAGGCCAGCTGGAAGAATAGCGTAAGAGCTGGGTTTTGTGTCACCATGTGCACACCGTCTGTGTCAGCCTGTGTCATTGCCTTCCCCGGCACTGGGCCTGGCTCTGGGCGCTCACGTGCAAGGGCTGCACACAGCCGGTGCCCTGAACGTGTCTGAGACAGCCGCGGCTTCCGGGGGAAGGAGAGCGGTTGACGGCTGGCCGCAGGAGAGGGGAAGGGTCCTCACGCAGGCCTCCCTTCCGTGGGGTCAGCAGGGAAGCAAATGTTGGGGAAGCCCACGTGAGTGTGGGTCTGTAACAGCTGAGAGTTTTGGGTCAGGGTTTGGGGTGAGTCCTGTCTTTCTGTTTCTTATCCCTCTTGCCTTCCAAAGCTTAGTTGTCTCTACTCCGCTGAAAGGAGCATTACACTTGAGTTTAGCAGACCTCAGGTCAAACCTTTACTATGTGAACCTTATCACTCAAGTTTCCCATGCACTGGGCAGCTCTGGGGAGCCGCTTTCCCCCCACAGCGCCGCTTCCTTCCAGTACCATCAGCACTGAACAGATCATATGTGAGAGACGGCAAGGATCATGTCCTCGGGAAAAGCACCCAGTAAACATCCTTCTTTCTCTCTCCCCCTTTTCCCTGTCCTGGAAGTGGATGGAGACCCCCATTTTGTGGTGGATTTCCCCTCGAGCAAACTCACCGTCTGCTTTAACATCGATGGGCAGCCGGGGGACATCCTCAGGCTTGTCTCGGATCACAGGGACTCCGGTAAGTTCTGCTCTGCAGGCAGGTGTTACCTCCCACCCTCTGTTCTTGGGATGAGGGTCCAGTCATGTAAGTGCCATGTCATGAGCACTCAGGGAGGACTACGGACAGCTGAGGGACCTGGATGCTGCTCCCTGACTTGCGGCCAGGGGACGTGCAGTGCTGTGGGGCCCTGCACACCTTGGGGGCTGCAGGTGTTTGCTTTGCAAAATGAAGACAGTGAACCTCTGCTCGCCTTGCAGGCCCCTTATAAAGGGGGTCCAGGCAAATGACAGCCACGAAGCTGTTTTGTGAGCACTCAGGTGCTGTGATGTGTTGTCATTGTCAGTACGTCCATCCGTGCTGCAGCTGGGATGCAGGGATCACAGGCCTAAACTCATCTGTCTTAGTTCCTTGGTGACTCAGGAGTAAAGTCAGCCACGCAGCGCTCTCCCATGCCTGGAGCATACACGTTATTGGGGCACAGGTCCCTGTGGGTCTCCAGAGGCACTGGGGATGGGCAAATGTTTCAAGTTCAGTGCAGGGAACAGTGCTGAGGGATTTGGCCATATGGGCAGCTGCATGGCCTGGCTCTGTGAGGCTCTGCTTTGGCACAGACGTGCTGGCATTTCTGGTGTTGAGGACACGAATGTCTCAGGGGGATACAGTGCAGTGGTCCTCAGCCAGGTGACATGTATGATATCATTATATAAAGTTTGATCCTGGGCTCCTTTAGCGTAATGCTCTCTTGCAGAACTTTCTAGCCTCAGAGCTAAATAAATCTCAACTGTTTCTCATTTCAAAGGGCTCTGGAGAGAGATGGGGTGTAACTGCATCCCTCCCTAGAAGTCCCCCTCTCCTGGGAACCAGTTCCCGGGAACTGGTTTCCGTATTTCCCAAGATGTCCACGATGGAAGCTCACGCCTCCAACTTAGAGCTGTGAGGCTGAAGAGGCTGGGGCTCTGCTCATGCTGGGGTTTCCCTTCTCCCCAACCCCTGCCCCGGGGAAGGCGCTTTTCTATGTGAATGTCTGAGAAGCTATTAGTAAAGATTTTTGGGAAGGCATTTGCAAAACAGAGAGCACAAGAGTTAGCAATACAGTAATTCTTACAATTACAAATTGCCCCTTTACCTGAGAGCAGGCACCCTGAACACGGTCGTCTGATTCAGCCCCAAACATCTCCCATATTCTGGTGGTCTGTTTGCTGTTCTGCTGGACAGCTCGGAAGTCCAAAAAGGCACAGTCATGTTCGTAAGGATGAAAGAAACAAGAAAGGAGCTATGTTTGGTGACACTTTACAGCGTACATATGCAGCCTCCTGGGTTCTCACAAACGTTGTTAGGCTTTATATGCCCCCGTTTTATAGGTGAGGAAATTGAGGTTCCAAGTGTTTTAATGATGAACACCAAAGTGGAAGAACCTGAGTTTGGGGACGGAAAAAAATTCTGACCTTGCCTTGTACCACACTGCTCGGTGGCATCGCAGGGTCTCCCAATTAGCATCAGGGGTCATAGGTGGTTACAAAATACACATCAGAGGCACGAGGGACTTTCTACCACCACACGCAGACACTGAAATGACGGCAAACAAACTTTATGTTTAGCGACATTGTGGTACACAAATACTTAGTGTTGAATTTCCTTCCGGAATATCTTAACCCAAACGTATGTCCTCCTTACCCTATCCCCCAATACTGGTCAAACTCAGGAGGAAAAATCTACTCATAACTGCATGCAGTCACTCATTCATTCACTCAATCACTCATTGATTTGTTCATTCATTCACTCATTCATTCATTCATTTGTTCATTCATTCACTCGTTTATTCACTCATTCATTCACTCATTCACTCACTCATTCATTTGTTCATTCATTCCCTCGTTTATTCACTCATTCATTCACTCATTCATTTGTTCATTCACTTGTTTATTCACTCATTCACTCATTCATTTGTTCATTCACTCATTCACTCATTCATTCGCTCCCTCACTCATTCACTCATTCATTCGCTCCCTCGGTAAGCCCTGGGTGGCCTCTGCATGTGAGTCGTCAGCATAGGTGGCCTGGAGAGACAGAGGTGCACCTGGAGGAGGAAGGGAGTTCTGATCAGGTACCTTTAGCAGGAAAGTGGGGACAGTTCTCCTTTGTCTGACCCTTGTTCTTTTCCCCTCGGCCTGTGAGGTGTGACAGTGAATGGAGAGTTAATTGGTGCCCCCGCTCCCCCAAACGGTCACAAGAAGCAGCGCACGTACTTCCGCACCATCACCATCCTCGTCAACAAGCCCGAGAGGTCCTACCTTGAGGTCACACCGAGCAGAGTCATCTTGGACGGCAGGGACAGGCTGGTCCTCCCCTGCAACCAGAGCACCGTGGTGGGGAGCCGGGGGCTGGAGGTGTCAGTGTCTGCCAACTCCAATGTCACCGTCACCATCCAGGGCTCCATTGCCTTCGTGATCCTCATTCACCTCTACAAAAGGCCGGCGCCGTTCCAGCGAGACCACCTGGGCTTCTACATCTCCAGTGGCGAAGGCCTGTCTGACAACTGCCACGGGCTCTTAGGTAGGCAGCTGCTCTCCCCCTGCGCTGGGCTTAGGGGATAGAATTACGTTTCCCAATGCAAAGCCAATATCACCAATACCCTTAGCTAGAGTGAGAAATGTGATATGAAATTTGATACAGCTTTTTTATACACAGTGGAACAGCTCACCACCTCCCCACACTGACCATGTCCCTGCACCGAGCAAGTCCCCACACTGACCACCTCCCCACAATGACCATGTCCCTGCACCGACCAAGTCCCCACACTGACCACCTCCCCACACTGACCACCTCCCCGCACTGACCACCTCCCCACACTGACCATGTCCCTTCACCGACCAAGTCCCCACACTGACCACCTCCCCACACTGACCACCTCCCCGCACTGACCATGTCCCTGCACCGACCAAGTCCCCACACTGACCACCTCCCCACAATGACCATGTCCCTGCACCAACCAAGTCCCCACACTGACCACCTCCCCACACTGACCACCTCCCCGCACTGACCATGTCCCTGCACCAACCAAGTCCCCACACTGACCACTTCCCTACACTGGCCAAGTCCTCACACTGACCACCTCCCCGCACTGAACACCTCCCTACACTGACCAAGTCCCCATACTGAACACCTCCCTGCACTGACCAAGTCCCCACACCTACCACTTCCCCGCACTACCCTCTTCCCGCACTGACCCCCTCCCCACACTGGCTCCCTCCTTACACTGGCACTCTCCCCACAGTGACCTCCTTCCCCTCAGTGACCCCCTCCCCACACTGACCCCCTCCCACACTGACCCCCTCCCCACCCTCACCCCCTCTTTACACTGGCACCCTCCTGACACTGACCACCTCCCCATACTCACCACGTCTCCATAATGACCACCTCTCCACAGTGACCACCTCCCCACACTGACCCTCTCCCGACACTGACCACCTCTCCACAGTGACCATCTCCCCACACTGACCCCCTTCCCACACTGACCCCCTCCTGACACTGGCCCCCTCCCCACACTAACCCCCTCCCCACACTGACCCCCTCCCAACACTGGCCCCCTCCCCACACTAACCCCCTCCCCACACTGACACGTCCCTCACCGACCACCTCCTTAAGTGGACCTGGTATCCTAGACCAGACATGCACCACATGTACGTGTCAGCACAGCAGGCCTAGCCCCTCATGTTGACCCCTCCGTGTGTTGGCCAGTCTGTTTCTGTCCTTCAGTGGTCCCCTCACAGAGGTGATGCTGTTTTTACATGTAAGTGTATGTCAATGTAGCCATGTATCACTCAGCTGTGGGGACACTTGCCAGGGAATGTATTGTTAGGTGACTTCGTTGCTGTGTGAGCATGGCAAGGTGTCCTTATACACACCTGGGCAGGGTGACCCGCTGCATGGCCTGGCTATATGTGCAGCCCATTGCCCTGACCACACCCCTGTACATCCTGGGACTGAACTGAACCCTGCAGAGCTAAGTACTTGTGTATCTGACACATCTAAACGTAGAAAAGGTGCAGTCAAAATATGGTGTTACAATTTCAAGGGGCCATCATTGTGTGTGCAACTTGTTGGTGACCAGGGGTCATTATGTGGCACATGACTGTACGTACAATGTGAAAAGTAGGTTTCTAGTCTCCTGATGACTTTTTGGGATTAGAAGGATTTAGAACTTAATAAACCAGTTGTCACTCACCTTCTGGGACCATGAACCAAGAAATGGGAGTTATCATGCTAAGGTCCAGTTCCTCAGCCAGAAGGCCCAGGTGAAGGGCGGCCCCAGATCCGTCCCCCAGCACCCAGCGCGACAGACAGATTTCCCTGTGGGAGTCGCCTTCATTGCCCTGGGTGGCAGGCTGGCCGCTCTGGCTGGCTTTCTTTCACGTGCAATTTCACCTGGCGCAATTTCACCTGGGCCTTTTGCCTAAAAATAAAGAGCCAGTCATGGTCAGGGCTCAGTTTACAAGGCAGGATTTCCTGGCACTTGAGCTGGACAGCGTTTGTGGCGCCCGGCTGCCAAGTGACAGCTCCCTTATGCAGGTACATATCTGTGTCCCTGTGTCCTGAGCAGTGTCCTCACCCGGCCTGCAGACTTCTGAGGACGAAGTGTCAGGAGTGACCTGGGCCGACTTCAGTCCGCACCCCACCCCGGCACACGGCCCCCTAGTGGACAGCATGGAGGGGGCCTGTGACCAGGGAGGAGAATGGGCAGACCAGACGCCACCTCCGGTCTGTCTGCCCCGTCTCGTCCTCACGGCTCTGTCAGAGCCTGAGGCAGCTGTCCAGTGTTAGCAACTGGGCAGCGTCCAGAAGGGGTAGCAGCCGCCACGAGCAAACCCTCAGCTCTTCCTCCCCGGCCTCCAGCACTCATGTCCTTTCCTGACACTGGACGACATGTGGACGCCTTCTAGGGGCGTCTGCCCCAGGACTGTGGTCGATGACAAGCCCCTCCCGTCCCTGGTGCCACTGGAGTGAGATTTCCACACAGTGCTGTCCGTCCATATTTGACTAAGAGCTGACGCTTTCTGTCCTCCCAGGTCAGTTCCTGAACCAGGATGCCGACCTCACAGAGGAGCCCAGGGGGCTCGGCAGGAACCTTAGTCACCCTCTGTTCCCCCAGCCGGAAGGGAGGTCTGAGGCCGTCCTCCAGGTGAAAGGCCACCGTGTCCCCGTGATCTGGAAGCAAAGGAAGATCTACAACGGGGAAGAGCAGGTGGACTGCTGGTTTGCCAGGAACAACGCCGCCCAGCTGATCGACGGGGAGTACAAGGATTACCTGGCATCCCACCCGTTTGACACAGAGATGGCACTCGGCCTGGGTCTCTCCAGGGGACTCTGAGACTGGCGGTTTTAGCAAAGGGAGTGTGTGTCAGGAAAGTGGTCTGGGGGGCGTGGCGGTGTGTGTGTGTGCCACCTCTATTCTGGACAGTTAGCTGCCCCTGGTGACCTGCCCCTGAGGCATGCAGCTGCCTCATCTGCTTGAGCACAGGGTAGGGGCAGAGAGCTTGAGTGCCGACGTCCTGTCCTTCTCCTCACTTTTCTGCCTCCTCCACCCTCCCCTCTGCAGCAGAGACAAGGTAGCACCGAGGGGGGAAAGGTCGTGTTTAAAGCAAGAAAGTTGTTTCTTGTGCCACCCGGCTTGTCTGTCCATAGCAAGAAGATAGCACATTGTGTGTCTCCGTGGACATGGCCACCTTTGGGCACCACGTTTTCTGCCTCCTGCTAATGCTTTAGTATCTCTCCCTTTATCACCATGGTGCTTCCCAGATGTGCAGCCAACTCTGCCTCAGAGGAACCTCCTGTGGAAGCCAGGCTACCGGTTATGCAAATGGCGTATAAATTTGATCACTATAAATGATTCATTCTTTCCTTAAAGGAGAGTTTTCTTCTGCTGTGGTATCTTGTCCTTAAAAATTAGTTTTCATTTAAAAAACTATTAAAAAACAATTGATTAGATGTAGAAAAATCAACATTCTGGATATATCAATGGGCTTTGTAAACCAGTGAACTTTCCTAATAGATATTCTCCAATTTATTCCAGTAAGCCAAGCGCTTTTAATAAACAGGAAAACCCACATGGATCTTTTTGCTGGCTTGTCTTGGTGCTGGAGAGTTTTCTGTGGACTGAACGATTCTTTTACTTGGAACTCTTCAGACTTTGTCAAAATTCCTGGACCTATATTGCCTGTAGTCCTCCAGGAGGTGAAAAATGACCTGTGCACAGTACTGGGATGGGTGTGTCCCTCCCCATAGCAGGAAGAGGGTACATGCTTAGAAAAGTTGAAAAGGCTTCCCTCATCTCAGGTGGCCAAAATCCAGGAAATCAGCAAGAACAGTGGTTTGGGTTCCAACACTTGCACAAACTTGATCCCCTGAAGAAAAGGTTAAAATTGGCGAAAGTCACCCTTCTTATTCCGAACACTCCCTATAAAGTTCGGTCATATCACCAAAGGTCAATCACCCAGGCCTCCCTCTCCACCTCACTCAGAGGATTTTCATTCCCCTTCTGCTCAGTCCTCTCAGGGCCACTGAGTGAGGAGCCTGGTCAGGAAGCAGGTGGCTGTGGGGAAACTTGGGCCGGGCAGCAGAGGACGAAAGAGTGTGGTCAGAGAAAGGGGCAGCCTTGATGTAGGCATAAGGTGCAGGATTCGGTCCTGGCCTCACCAGGGGCTTCTTCTGTTGGGCGAGACGCCAGGCGGCCCTGCCTGAGAGGGACAGGCATGCTTAGCACTTGGAGAGACATCCAAGTTAGGAAAATTGTTTATCGTGTTCAGCTTCCCAGGGGAAACATTCAGGCAGCAGAATGACATCCACGTGTCCCCGTCAGACCCAGCAGCTTCGAGAATGAGTTGGAGCTGGGGGCTGCCCTGCAGTCCCGTCTCAGAGCCTGGTCACTTTGTGAACCCCCTGCCCAGGGTCTGTCCCCCTGCTATTTATGTGACTCCCGTCCTCTGGGGCTCAGCTGCCTGTTTTCATTCCCGAGGTTCGGGGACCGCCGGCCCTTATTTCAGAGCTTGGAAGCAAAGCAGGAGCCTGAGCCAGGGCCTGCCGGTGCCTGGACAGCGTCCTGCCCTTTCCCATTGTGTGGATTGCAACTGGGCACACAGCCCAGGGCCAAGAGCCCTGGGCCGCTGCTGGCCTTGGAGCAGGGATCTGTTGTTACAGGTGCAGCTCTCAGCCCACAGAGAGGGGTCGTACTGGGTGAGACCAGTTTCCACTGCTACTGCCTTGTAGAAGAGCAGAGAAAAGTACTTCAAAGAGATACCTGTAGCTAATGCTCTGACTCAGAAAAGAATCACGGCATCAAAGCTGAGTTTTTATTTTAAAAATTATAGCTTTACTTTAGACAAATACCACTTTTATTTCTCCTTTTACTGTAGACCTTTTTCTTTTTTGCAAACTGTATTTACCATTAAATTTTCTGTTTTATCTGGAGATTAGTATCTGTGAGCCTGAAACCTCATACCAATGCCACACTTAGGATCTTTTCCTTTTATGAAAAAACATGGTGTTTTCTGTTGCCTGCCCGTGTAGTAAATAGCAAGGTCTTTACAATAAATGCAAAGGAAAAGAGGACTTCTCATCCAGATGGGGAAACGGAGGCAGGAAAATCACCCATCCCCCCCATTTAGATAAAAGACTCAGGGCAGGGCTAGGCAGAACCTCCTTTGTTAGCTTCAGCATGCTTCACTGGGTGATCATTTATTTTCCTTGAGCATTTATAAATAAGGGAGAGTTTCCCTAGTAATTGAATGGGATTAAGAAATACATCATAATTACAGGAGATACATCTTCTTGTATCATAATAGCTGATGTTAATGAATCATAACAATTGACTAATCAGAACCTTGAGCAGGTTCCTGTCTCTGAATTTCAATGCCCTCTGTTGTCTAAAAAAGAAAACGTGTGAATGGGTTGTCTTTAATAGTTGTCCAATTTTAGGTTTCATATTCCCCAAATAAAATGCCCATCCATGCTAGGTGCTCTATGCCTATTTGGTTTTTTGAGGACTTCAGGCTCAAAGGGGGTTTGTTGGATGTAAACCATCCCCATACTGGTCAGAGCAGGTGGCTGCCCAAAGGGTGCAGAGATGGGGAGCCCTGGAGAGACAGCTTCTTTGTTCCTATCAGTAATAACACTGAACACTTAATTGAATCACGTGTACTTGTAGGTGGAATAGGAATAGCATTCATCCTTTAAATTTATCTCTTGGGTAAATAAACTGTGTGCTATGGACTAAATGTTTGTGTCCTCTTAAAATTCATAAGTTGAAGCCTAAATCCTTAATATGATGGTACTTGGAAGTGGGACCTTGGGAAAGTGACTAGGTCTTGAGGGAAGCACTCTCATAAATGGGATTAGTGCCCTTGTAAGAAGGGAAACAAGATACAACAAGAAGACGGCCCTTTGCAAACCAGGAAGAGAGCCCTCACCAGCTGCCACACCTGCTGATGGGAGGATCTTGGACTTCCCAGCCTTCAGCACCATGAGAAATAAATATTTGTTGTTGAAGCCATCCAGTCTGAGATATTCTTGTAATGGCAGCCCAAGCTAAGACACTAAATCACTTAAAATAGGAATTCTTCTTTTCTTTAAGCTACCCAGAATATACACACACGGAGATACACATACAAACACAGTGCTGCTATTAAAATTCAAACAACTTCTGGAACCACGAGAACTCAAATCCAGTTAAAATAAACAGCAAATATAATAACACAGCTTAGCAAATACTTAGACATGTATCTCTAAATGTTTATTGCAGTCGGTTTTATGTACTAAGTAGGGTACAAGATAGTTCATGTTAAAGAGACATTTTTCCGAAACAAAAACTTGTAAGAGAAGGATGTGTAAAAACAAACAACTTTTTGGCGTGTTTATTTTTTGAGGGAAAATGTAATCACGGCTATGAAGAATAAAACATTTGACTCTAACTGTACTGCTTGCCTGTGGGAATTTCTGAATTAACACAAAATGTTGTGTGAACAGACGAGTGACGCTGGTAGAGTAATGTTGCAGTGACACAGATGATCGCAGAGGGCAGCAAATTCACAGGAGGTATTTCTGTGCTCTTCTAAAACTGCCAAAGGTGGAGTCTTAAAACTCTTAGCCCATTCCTGTCTGGGCATCTGATGTTGCAAACTTTGGTAGCCTGTGTACCAGGCCTGGAGATTCGAGGGAGACGAAGTTCATGCCTCCATAGAGCGCACAGTTTAGGACAGAACAGAGAAAGAACTCGAAGGTTGGAAGAGACTGAGGCAAACACCACTGGAGAATTTTGCCAAGGGTTGTGATTTGAGCTCAGAGGGCTATGGGAGTAGGAAGGGGGTCAGGGTACCCTTTCAAACATGGTGAGTCGAGTTAAGCTCCGAGGACGAGGAGCACGTCCGAGGAAGCCACACGTGGTACATTTTCTGTGATGCTGGGCAGCTGGAGTATCTGTCGCTGACCCCTAGCCATCTCCTCGCTGTGTCTGTCTTCAGGCATAGCAATTTCTGAGGACCCACAAAAGGAACCACGCGGGGGATTGTCAGAGCCTTGTTCCCTTGCCCTGTGCCGGATCAGTGTCCAACCCTGTGCCCATGTCACCTGCTCCCCCCATACATGCTCCTGAGATGCAGAAGAATGAGAATGCTGGGGAAGGGCTCAGGACCCCACGAAGGCTCTGCTGCGTCCACAGGCTGCTGTCGGCACCTGGAGAAACTTAAGTTACTGTTTTCCTTTTCTTGATTGGTCTCACTGTTGGTTTCAAAGACGGGTTCAAATGTTGCCTCTGGTCTGAAACCTCTGTGCCTTGACTGGGCTTCTGTCTTCTGTTTCATTTCGGCGTCAGATCTGCGCTAGGGATGGGCATTGAACCCTCATTCATTCCCACCTCCTGGTCAGTGGCTTTAGTCATCAGATGCCACTGCTGTCTTCACTGCATTGGTGCAACTGTGTCTCAGGTGTCCTGAGGCCCTCCCCGTGCCCAGTTCCAGCTGTCTGCACCTCCAGCCTCTGTAGCAAGACATTGTTGGCCTCTTACTCTTTTATGGGGCACCGGGCCCCTTTGCGTCTTTTGTGTGATTCCTTCTTTTTAATTTTCCCCAGCCCCCTTGGATGCATGTCTTTCTTCTGTCACACAGTGGATGTGCCCTGCGGTGCCTCCTCTGTCCTCTTGCTGCCCTCCCTTAGCAATCTCAGCCACGTGTGGTTGCCACACCTGCCTCTGCAGACACAGGTAGCTCTGAGGAGAAATCTGCCACATCGGCTGGGAATGATGGTTCATGCCTATAATCCCAGGACTTGGGAGGCCAAGGCAGATGGATCCCCTGAGCTCATTGGTTCAAGACCAGCCTGAGCCAGAGCGAGACCTCATCTCTAAAAATAGCCAGGCGTTGTGGCAGGCACCTGTAGTCTCAGCTAGTTGGGAGGCTGTGGCAAGAGAATCGCTTAAGCTTAGGAGTTTGAGGTTGCCGTGAGCTATGATGTCACAGCACTCTATCAAGGACGACGAAGTGAGACTCAAAAAAAAAAAAAAAAAAAGCAATCTGCCACGTCCACTTCCTTTCAGTTATTCTGAGGTCACCCCAAACTCAGGAGTCAGACTTCCCATCTTCAAAGCTTCTGTATTTTATATGACAGGTATATGGGATTGGAAACCTGGAAAGGAAGGAAGGAGAAGTTCCAGCACTATCCTTTTCTATTTCTGGTGTTGCAAATAAAGGAGAAATACATGCATATACGTGTACAGACACACACATCATGCATTTCATAGGAAGCAACTCCAAACTAGTTTTCATTGACACAGTGTAACTCCCCCCCAATTCTCTGTTAATCATATTCTTTTTCCTCAAAACAACAGCTGTGCTTGTGCAAGAAAAGACCCATAGTCCTGTTGACTCACTGGGAATTTCTGATTATTTGAGACTCTCATGTAGTGTCAATAATAGGCACTACGTTTATTGACGTGCCTATTATATAACTTCACTGAACTGCGAGAACAAAATTCATTGCAAATACATTTTAGCATGCTTTTTCTGAAAAGAATTTTATTTGGAAAGTCTGAGAGCAATGCAGAAAATACAGTGCTCCCGATATGTGAATGTGAATGAATGCCCAACTAGATGTCCGTCTCACAGTTCTTGAACCTTCTAGCCATGAATTAATGTAAACTCTATTAATGATAACTAAAAGATCTGGCTGGGCATGGTGGCTCACGCCTATAATCCCAGGACTCTGGGAGGCTGAGGCAGGTGGATTGCTTGACCTCAGGAGTTCGAGACCAGCCTGAGCAAGAGGAAGACCCCATCTCTACTAACAACAACAACAACAAAAAACTAGCTGGGCGTTGTGGTGGGTACCTATAGTTCCAGCTGCTTGGGAGGCTGAAACAAGAAGATAGCTTGAGCCAGGTATTTGAGGCTGCTGTGAGCGTGATACCACAGGACTCTACCAAGGTCAAGGAAGTGAGACTCTGTCTCAAAAAACAAACAAACAAACAAAAAGTAAAATATTGCATAGTACCCAAGTCCAGCTTCTATTCTGAAGGTCCATATGGAAAGGTATGGAAGAAATGAAGCTTCCCCATGGGAAGGCAGAAACAATTGAAGGTTCAGCCCCAGAGTGAAGTATATTTGCTTTTGAAGAAGGCTGGAGCCTGGGAATATTCTAGAAGCTAAAAGTTCTAGAACCTGTAGGTGAGAACGTATCCTTTGAATCTGTTTATCTTCCTGGAAAGCTACAATAGAGCACTTTGAAAACTGGTGAAGAAACATAGGCTATAATTGTGTGTACTATTGAATAACAATATGAATTGTTCATGCAATTTGTCCAGCAGAGAAAATGCTTCTAAACAAACACGTTCACTTTTTGGTTCATTCAGCTAATATGGAGCAAACACAGCGTATGGAGAACAGCTTTCTTCCTCCCCAGCCCTGGAGAGGATGTCCTCCCACGTTCTCACTGGCACAGCTGCAGGTGCAATAATGTACGGGGCTCACGAAGGGAGATGCATCACAGCACTGGTCAGGTTCGGACAGGAAATGTCTGGAGCATTTTACATAATAATTCATTCTCCATAGAAACCTCACAAGGAAAAGAAGAATCGGTTTGGTAGAGTTCGTCTACATCACTGGCCCTCATCACAGTGCTAATAATATTTGGGATTAGGCTGACCGGACTCCAGGATGCTTTGGACAAAACAAGGGCAGACCCTTTCGTGGGTCTAGGGTCAGCTGGAAGCTCATCGTCAGCGGCCTGCTCAGGACCACACAGGCTGCGCAGTTTTCTGTCCTCCCTGCCCCTAAGGCCACGGTGCCCTCTTGGCTGAGCCTGCTCGGGTTACAGCCCAAAGTGCTGGGAAGTAGGGAGAAGAAAGCGGCAGGCTGAGTGGGGCCAGGCCCGGTCCCCAGCGGGAGAGCTGCGCCGCTGTCCCCACCCGCTGGAGCTGTGAAAGAATGGGGCTTGATGTGTGGGTGGAGGGGGGTGCGCTGGGAGGTGTGAGCAGAGAAAACGGTGGAAATTTGAATCCAGGCTTTGCTGGCAGCCCGGCGCCTGCTGTTAGACAGCGAGATGAGCTCTGATAAGCCGGAGGCACCTTCCCCAGGCCACTGCCGCCTGGAAACTTGAGCACCCCGTGGGGAGGGACGGCCACAGGAGGGGCTGATCGGAGAGGCAGGATGTGGGGGTGACTTCGCTGGCACCCCTAGGGCAGGCCACTGAGCCTTTGACGCTAGGGACATGAGGAATCTACAGGGGGGAGCCACAGCCTGCAGGGCCCTTCTGCAGGGGTGAGGGGGGAAGGTGGGCCCTCATCCAGGGTGCTGGGTGGGACCCAAACGCTCACACCCGAGCCTGGAGGTGGACCCTATCCTGGGACGTTGCCAGACCCTCCCAGACCACACTCCCACATCTAGGCCAGGAGGCTGGGGCGGCCGCCCTCCCAGCTGTGATTCAGCCCTGCCGGTGAACCTCACGGCGCCTGCGCAGCACTATGATGACGCGCTCAACGGGCGCACGCGGAGACGGCGAGGGCAGGGCCTCGGGAGCCTCGCACACCCGGGTCTGAGGAGCGTTGCTCTAAGAACCAAGCGGCGGCAGCACCCCCGAGCCCGTCAGGGGAGAAATGGTAAGGGGAACGTGCTATCCGCGGATATCGCTGCGCGTTAGCGAGGAAGGGCACGGTGACGCAAACGCTGACGTGTGAGAACCTTGACATAACGTCAAATAAGCCAGTCACAAAAAGTCAAGTGACGCAAACGCTATGACGTGTGAGAACCTTGACATAATGTCAAAGAAGCCAGTCACAAAAAGACAAGTAATGCAAACACTATGACGCGCGTTAGCGAGGAAGGGCACTGTGACGCAAATGCTATGACGTGTGGGAACCTTGACATAATGCTGTGAAATAAGCCAGTCACAAAAAGTCAAGTGACGCAAACGCTATGACGTGTGAGAACCTTGACATAATGTCAAAGAAGCCAGTCACAAAAAGACAAGTGACGCAAACGCTATGACGCGCATTAGAGAGCAAGGGCACGGTGACGCAAACGCTATGACGTGTGGGAACCTTTACCTTATGCTGTGAAATAAGCCAGTCACAAAAAGACAAGTATTGTCCCCTGCGTGCACGCCCTACGGCAGTCAGATTGGTGGAGAGGGAGGGCGAAGTGGAGGCTGCCAGGGCCCGGGGGGTGGGGGGAGTTATACTTTAATGGGTGCAGAATTTCAGTTTTGCTAGGTGAGAAAGTTCTAGGGATCTCTTACACAACGTGGATGTGTGTAATGCCACTAAACTAACTGTACGCTTGGAAATGGTTAAGATGGTAAATTTTATGTTATATGGTTTTTACCACAATACAGAATGTGGAAAGAAAAACATGAGCACAGGAGTGATTGTAAAGCCTGGCAGATTGCGTAATGAGAGAAAATTATAGACGAAACTTATTTACAGACATTGATGCCAAATGTTAAATTAACTATCAGCTAAGAGAATCTAACTACATCAAGAAAGTACGTATAAAAATGGTGAAAGTGGTCAATTTTATGTTATGAATATTTCACCACAAAACAACAAATCCTCTGAGTTCATTACTCTGTGACCAAAGTCCTCAAGGACTGAGCAGGAGAGAGGGAAGGTGGGGGCCAGGCTGTGACCACGGCTGCTGGGGACACCCCAGGCGGAAGCTGCCAGAGCCATCTGGGTCAGCGCCCAGCCCAGGAAGCAGCCGGACCCTTTTAGGAGGTATGCCTCAAAGTATTGGCTTGGATCCTTCACCAGAGGCCTCTCATAGAGGAAGTTTCTCTAAAAAGAAGAGAAAGAAAGAGACACGAGGCAAATGCAAAAGCACAACTGGATTACTGAACCAGAAATGGTCTTTAAACTCTAAAAGAAAATATCTAGTTTCTCTGTTGGAAGTAATGGGTAGCTGTCCTTGTCTCTTCCTCTTCCTCCTGCTAAAGATATTCCTTATTTTATTATTTTTTTTAATTTCAGATTAATATGAGGGTACAAATGCTTAGGTTACAATGTTTGCATTAGTTAGGTAAGGTCCCTGTTGTAGTTGTGTCCCACACTCAAGGGGTGTCCCATGTACCCGTACATTGTGTCCATTAAGTGGGAGCACAGCCATCCCCCTCCCATTCCCCCTCTCCCCCCGACTTGAATTAAATTGAGTTTTTCTCTTGTGTGGGTGTGTATTAGACTGTCTACTGGCTTCATATTAGTATTGAATACATTGGATGCTTGGTTTTCCAGTCTTTAGGTACTTCCACTCCCATCCAGGTTAATACGAAAGATGTAAAGTCTCCATATTTTTTTATGGCTGGATAGTGTTCCACAGCACTCATCTCCCAGTTCATTAATCCATTCCTAGGTTGATGGGCATTTGGGTTGTTTCCACATCTTGGCGATTATACATTGAGCTGCAATAAGCAATTTAGTCATTCTAAGGATATTCTTTCAAATGGCTTCTGCTCCCTTCCCTTTTAATAAGTTACACAAATGCTTGCACATGGATCCAGTCTAAAGGTCAGGACCAGGATGACACCCCCAGTAGAGCTAGGGCTCCCAGTGTCTGTGGTAACAGCAAGAAGACCCTGTGTGTCAGCTGCAAACCGTGACTGATCTCACCCATAGCAAGAAGCTAAATCTCAATGTAAACATTTTTTAATGAGTGGTAGTTGCCATACTTCAGAATAATCAAAATGGACCAGAGTTCAGATCATCATTTCAAGGATTTTATTTGTGTTCTTTGAAAAGAAAGATAGGAGAGTCCTGAATGAACAGGGGTCTCTGCCTTTCAGGTGAGACTCACAGGGCACTCCTCCTTCCAATGTGTCGGCTAAAGTCACAGCACAAGTGTATTAAGCTTTTTGTTCTAATGTTGCAGTGACTGGCCAGTGAGGAGGACTTTGCTTTAACTAGTGAGTAGCTGACAAGAGATGGTGTGTGGGAAAGCACCTTGTTTGGAAGGCAGTGCATTAGTGTTCCTCACCAGAAACCCTTCCAAGAGAGCATGGCTTGAAGCAGGTGCCCCGGGGTGCGGTGGGGTGGGTAAATCTGAAATGCCACTCTGCTCAGTGGGTACCTGGGCCCATAGCTGTCCATGGTCAGTTACGAACAAAGCACAACTTATATCTGATTGTGAAATAATACATATTCATTGTTTTAAAAAGTAAGGCTTTGGAAAATACAGAAGATTGTATGGTTTCTTAACTTAATATTTTATCTTCTTTGGGGAACAGTGTTTTCAAAAGAGACCTACTTCCAGGAGATTATTTATAAGGAATAAAACACCTCTTATAATGGTTTCAGTAACCCAAGCCAGTAAACAGCAAGGAATGTGAGATTCAAGACATTTAGCTGGAATCTAGAATAAGATTGAGTTCCACTAATCCAATACTGTAGGGTTTTCTGCTTATCACAAAGGGAGCAGGATCCTGCCTCTCACTGCTGAAGTGTCGGACCCTCCTATGGTCAGCAACACTCAGCAGTGAAAGACCAGCATCCCGGCCTGGGAGCAGTGTCTGACCATGTGACCTAGGAAAGGCATTTAATGCCTAGAAAGCAGCTATCTCCTCCTCCATCAACCAAGATTTCTGCACCTGCCTCCCAGTGGCACAGAGGATCCAATCAGTTCAGCAAGGAGAGGTCCTGGTGTGTATCCGGCATATGGGAATATTCCTGAAAGACAGCTCGCTCTCTCCCACACTTTTGCAAACAGGTGTAAAATACTGCTTATATCATTGCTAAATCCCCTGCGTAGTTAGGGTAATTTACCTTTTTGAATAAGATAACAAAGACTCGGGTATAACCCAGGAGTGATCAGGACTCCTCCGTGCTCTCTCACTCTTTTTTTTTTTTGACCTGGCTTCTGATGCCATGAGCCTGCCTGGTGCTATCAGACTCTTGGGAAATAGGGTACAGAGCAGATTGTGGATATGTGGGGGCAACCTCGTGACACACCAATATTTCTGTTCTGCCATGTGTAAAGTATATGCCTCTCTGTCCATTTGCCAGAGGGAGTTAGAATGTGCCTCTCTTAAAGACAAAAGTGCATGGAGCTCTGTGGAAGACATGTTATCCACACAACATTGTTCCAAACAGTACTGTCCCAGGCAGGAGAAACGATTTTGAACAAGACCCTGAATCTGGGTTGTGAATGACCTTGAGGCAGGTATTTTATTACAGAGTTTGTCACACAGCCAAGCTGCACCCCAACCCTCCCAGCCACTTGCTCCTGGTCACCTAATGGTGCACTCCTGGTGAGAACAGACTGGGGTAGTTGAGGAAAGGTAGAAATTAGAATAACATTTGTGATTAAAACTGTGCTTGGGGGTAAGGGAGACAAAGGTCAGTATAGTTCATAAACCAAAAATATGTTGAAGTTCTAAGAAGCTAAAAGCCATTCTTTTCCTATAATTGGTATGTTTGGAGTTTAAATAAAGACAGATTATTTTCCATTTCCTGCCCTTAGACTGAACCAAGCTAGTGACCGCCACCAGTCTTCATAGAGTCTAAACTTCCCTTTAGATCTCTTGTGTTTGGACAGGAGGCTTTAGGACAGCATTCCATGTCACCAAAGTTTCCAGGATGCAGAAACAAGTGTTCTCTGTCCCCCTCAGAGAATACTTTGAAAAAATAGGCAGAGGAAAGCTCTGTGCAAAGCACCAAGGGTTCAAGCCTTGGCTGTCAGCTCTGTTGCACAGACACTGTCAGTGGCTCTCTCTCGTTGAAATGGTTGATCATTTCTTTGCTTATGGGTTCCTTGAGAAAATCTTATTCCTTGAGAGAAGGTTCTTTGCAAAGGAAGGCTCCCATTGCTTCCTCCCCATACTGAGATGAGGGGCTCTTGCCGGTTTCCTGCCCTGGCTGTGGTCTGGCTGTAAGGCTCTGTTGTGTTCTCAGAGACCCTGGCAGGTGCACTGAGGCCTGTGACCAGGGAAGGTATGCGAAGCATCCCTAGGCCAGCTCCAGCTGAGGGGCTGGGATGTCCTTCCCCAAAACCTCCTGAAGCTGTGGGGAGGGAGAAAGAGGAGTAAGACTTGCCACATGACAGCAGAGTGAAATCAGTCCTAGGACATCACTTTGGAGGAGCCTTCTTCCTGGAGCTGAGGTCCCCTCATTCTTCCACCATTATCAAGAAACATGAAGGAACAGGGTGGAACATGAGAATTAGGCCTAAAGCTCACAATCCATCCATCATGGATGGCAGCAGAAGAGGGGTACCTTGGGGACAGTGGCTCAACATCCAGTCATGGTGACTCTCAGTTATCGTGGTGCTGGGAGCTCACAGGGACATCCTGAGTCTGAAACCCCCCCAGACCCCTAGGACAGGGGACTCCTCAGAGGGAGCTTTCATTTCTGCCTCATGGTGAATGAGATCTACTGGTTTACGTTCCCTGCAGGACCAGGGCCATTGTTCAAATACCAACAGCAGCTTAGGTCCATGTTATCAGAGCTCGAGCTAGCAAGATCCAATCCTTCTCCTGGCTCCAAACTTCAGCCTCACCACTCCTGTGGACATCAGCCTACACAGCTGCCAGAAATGTCACCGGCCTCCTTACTGTGGCCCGACTTAGTATTTGCAGAACAAGACTGTGCCCATCTTCTGGAACCCTGCCCAGTCCAGGTCTGGAAGGATCACTGGGAGGATGAGCCCCTGACTAACACCCATGCTGGGGCCACCGAGGGAGTCCCAGCAGGCCCCTCAGTGAGACCATCTGGGAAGTCCAAAGCTCAGTTTATCATGGAGACATCACTACATCTGGGTGCTGCAACCTTAATGACCATTCGTACTGAGCTCCCATATGTGCTTCCTTACCATCCACAAGAGTAGAAGTAGGCAACAAAACTTACCCATTTGTCCAGAAAGTTGAGGTGGCTAAGCTGCTAGAACACAGCATGGTTTTCCCCACATGTTGGTTGACTGTGGATCTTACCTTTTCCCCCAGATTTAGAGTGGCCTGTGAGGTCGTGCCCCAGGAACCACAATTTCCAAGGAGTCCTTTCTCCTGCCTCAGGATCTGACTCAGGGGACTCCTTGTAGATCCCACAGCCTGGCACACACACTTCTGTTTTCTCCATGTTAAACTAGACAGGCCCTTGAGGATAGTAATTCTTTTCTTTGTGGCTCCAGCATCACACACAGTATCTGACACATGGGCAGCAGTTAATCCATACTGAGCGGGCGAGAGGACATAGGGTGAGGGGCCACAGGACTTGGGTGGGGCCAGCTTTAACCTACCTTCCTTTCTCCCTCCCCCCTTCCCGTTCTCCCTCCTTCCTTTCTTTCTTCCTTTCTTTACTTTGTTTCCTTTCCTTTCTTTCCCTTCCTTTCCCTTCTCTCCTTCCTTCCTTCCTTCCTTCCTTCCTTCCTTCCTTCCTTCCTTCCTTCCTTCCTTCCTTCCTTCCTCTTTCCCTCCCTATTCTTTCTCTTTGTTGTTTTCTTTGAGTCTCACCTTGTCATCCAGGCTAAAGTACAGTGGCATCAGTCTAGCTCACTCAAACTCTGGGGCTCAAAGCCATCCTCCTTCTTCAGCCTCTCAAGTAGCTGGGACTACGAGTGTGCACCACCACACCCAGATAATTTTTCTATTTTTTATAGAGACACAGTGTCGCTCTTAGTCAAGCTTGTCCCAAGCTTCTGGCCTTGAGCAATCCTTCTGCCTCCACCTCCGAGAATGCTAGGATTATAGGCATGAACCACCGTGCCCAGCCCTGATTGTTTTTCTTTCACAAATGATGTTTCTTAGGTAAAGGAGAGAAATTGTTCTTCAATCCACATGGCCTGCTTGCTCTTGCTTATTTTCTCCTTTTTTCCCATGCTCCAGAACCAGCAGCAGGCCACAGTATCCATCTGCAACTGCAAAATGCTTTACTTACAACCAACCAGTAAGACTAACCTGTTTAATAGTAGTGATTAAGTCTTCTCTGCAAAATGAACTTATAAAGTTAACCGAGGCGGCCTCCAGGGAAATACAGTATAGATCATGGTAAGGGCAGGAGAAGTTTATGGCAAGAAGGGCCTGAGGGTGGGGACAGGAATAGCTCGAGTTTGGGGAGCATTTGAACAGCCAGGCAACTTTCCCTTCCTGACACCTCCTGTGTATACCTCACCTCCCCAGGACTCGTCAACCACTTAGAAAAGGTCAGGAAACCAATGGAAGACTAAGCCAGAGGTGGGCCACCAACTGTGTCCTTGCATAGACAAAGCCAATCTGTGGGCCATAGTGAAAACTTCAATCCCTCATTACTTTTCCCCCGGGGCTCTCTCACTTTGCAATAAAACTCCCAAGCCAGATTCAGTTCTATGGAATCTCATTCTTCAGAAATTACTTTAAGGCTAAGCCAGCCTCTGCTGGGGCCACATGTGGTCAGATCATATATCTGGGGGCTGGTGACACGGATGAGCTTCTGCAAGGAAAGGCAGGCGGTGACTAAAGTCTCAGGAAAGAGCTAGGGGGTTCCATTATCGCAGGCTTCCTGGGTAATACAATCTTAAGATCAATGCTCATTAAACACAAGTGATGCTAATACCTCTGACAGGTTACATCTCAAGTGATAATTAAAAGCATATTTCCTGATGCTTAGCCCCTATGAAATGCATCCCTGTTTATGCCCCATAGGAGGCCTTGCATTGAGGCCCAGGGGACAGTCGTAGTTCCCCCAGGAAGCCGCCAAGTTTTCGGGTTGTCACTCAGTATTTTGATCTGATTTCCTTTACTCAAGTGAAATAGAACCTGGAGTTGGTGCTATCTCCAACTCCACTGACATAATTGGTTAAAAACCAGTTAACGTCGGTATAAGCCCAAGAATGGAGACTTCATGAACACAGTTTCCGTTCTATCCATGGATGAAGTTTACTAATTGTCTGCTGCATCCTGCTACATTTTCTAAACTCTCCAATTCAAGAGAGACAGGGCAGCTGCCAAGTTAAATCCTTCCTGCGTTGTGCTGGAAAAAGCCTCAGGGTCTGGGACCCTGGAATGAGAATGGGAGCTGCCAGGGGTGGAGGAACTTTTCAGGAAAGCACCAGGGTTCTTACAATGGCCAATAACAGTCACTGGTCTGGTACTTATGGTATCAAATTGTCAAATGTTATCTTAAGAACTTTCGATCAGTAATGGGAATGTTCAACATTTCTTTGAAAGACTTGGACTTATTGACCCTTCAAACGTGTTACTAGAGCGCATGAATGGGTGGCAGGACCAGAAGAACTCTTTTCTACACCAGTCTTCTCAAGGTCACGGTGCCAGTTTGGCCTGGAGAGGGGAAGAGGGCAAATGTGAGATTCTCCATTCCCCCAGAGCCCACTAATGTCCTGAGACCTCACTTTGAGTAGAAAATATCTCAACCTCAGCTCTATCTCATACATCCATGTCCACCTGAGCGTTAGGACTGGCAAACTTCAGCTAAAAAGATAAAAAGGACCAAGGTGGAAATCTTCTCCTGAGTCTCTTCCCTTCCCACCAGTGATCTCAGAAGCACACCAAGGAAGAAGCGAGTGTGGGGTGCACAGCTTTCATACTCAGCTTGTTGAGACCTGGCCCCAAACCATAGCTTCCACATGGGAGGAAGGACTCGTAAAATGGGAGGATTCCCTGAAAGTTGACCCTGTACCTCAGAAGGCCGGATGGGAAAATATGATACATCACAGCCCTGATGGTTTGAGAGCTTTGGTTGTTTGCTCAAGCATGGGTTCTCTGTTCCGTCTAAGTCCTGGTACCAGATGCACATTTATTCTGTAATAACATGAGAGGGATGATCCGGTCTTAAGTGCACCCTTTCCTCTGGGTTCACAAAGTGCTCTGTTTTTTTATTTTTTCGGAGGCAGACTCTCACTTTGTACCCTGGGGAGAGTGCTGTGGGGTCATAGCTCACAGCAGCCACCTCAAACTCCTGGGATCAAGCGACTCTCTTGCCTCAGCCTTCTAAGTAGCTGGGACTACAGGTACCAGCCACAACGCTCAGCTATTTTTTCTGTTTTTAGTAGAAATGAGGTCTTGCTCTTCTCAGGCTGGTCTCAAACTCCTGAGCTGAAGAGATCCTCCTGCCTCCACCTCCCAGAGTGCTAGGATTACAGGTGTGAGCTACCAAGCCTGGTCACAAGGTGCCTTAAAGATATCATCTATAAAAACAGCCATCACTCCCTGTCCCCAGATGAAAGAACTAGCAGATGATTTCTTGGCAGCCACCTGAGTGGGATGGCAGGGTCAGAGCCACTACCAGGCTGCAGGCTCGCATTTCCGTGGTTGCCTGTTGCTAGATTCTCATTAGCGGAGGAAGGAAAGCTCCCGGCTTGTACTGAAACCCACACTCCAGGTTCTTTGTCACGGCCACTATACAGGGGACAGCATCAGAGTGAACAAGTGACCAGGAGTCAAACTACTGACCTGATCTTCTACCAGTGAAAGTAAGCGTTGATTACAGATTTACAGAATTATTGTCCCATTTGCCATGTGAAGATAATGGGGTTTTATGGGGAAGAACATTATCTATCTTGTCACCAAAAATTCCTAGTAGGTTAAGGGATTCTGAAACCGCACCCTTGCCCAGCGGTTGATACTGTTTTGGTTTATGTCCACTAGTGCAAACACGGAGATATTTGATTTATACTATTTAAACAGGTATTTGCCACATTCTCATTATGTAAGCACAGAACCTGTTAGGGGATAAGAATGTGGGTAAGAAGAAGTTTCTCAGGGAACTTACTGTTTGGTAAAGAAGGTAAGAAAGGCAAATATATAATAATTTCACAGTTGAGCAGCTGGGAGAGTTTGAAAAAACAATTCAGATGTCCTCTCCATTTTAGTGAGGTGGGTGATGGAGAGAGTCAGGACTGAGGGAGGAATGAGGTCGTGGGGTCTTAGGTCAAGGAAGAGTAGGATGCTGGTCACAGTAGCCAGGATGCCATCCCTGTCCTTCTTGAGCCCCATCCTGCGGCAAGTGGAGCTCTCAGTCAGCAGGAGAACTCAGCCCTGCCAAGGCTTTTCCTGGTTCTGAGCAGGAGGAGGTAGTGAACAGCTGTCCCCGGCGTACTCAGCACTTCGGTAGAGTCCCCCATTGAAAGGAGACCACCTAGGATTCCAAGCCAGGCCTGCCACTTTCTGCTTCTGTGCAGCGGGGACCCTTTTTCATAACATTTGCAAGCCCCCGATGGTGAGTGGCTTGCCACTACCAAGAAATCAAAGACCTGAAACTGCAGTTCAAATTAAGTTTCTGAATTCCTTTGTGTTCTTTTGTGAAAAAAATAGAGCAGGGAAGCGTGGAAACCATTCTGTAATGTCCTGAGCCAGGCGAATTCCCCCTCATGGGCGCACCTGTCCTTACTTTCCACCCTCCTTAGGCTCACCCACTCCCTGGCTACTCAAACCTCGCAGACTGGAGATGCCCCACAGCCAAATGCCCAGAACACCCGCAAACTCACAGAATCCTCCAGAAAGGAGACATAGTTGAGCATATTCAGTACATTTCAAGCTTGTGCCTGGTTTTAGCCAGAGTTAAACTCTTACACACTAAAATCAGAATATCAGTCCCAAAGGGTTCTTGATCATTTTCCAGCCTGACTCACGTCGTGCTGGGCAAACTGTCCAAGTTGGCTGGCCTGGGGTGTGGGCGGCCGGCTGTGTTGTGGAAACACTGCTGGGCCCATGGCAACGGCGCTGAGGACTCCCGCGCCTTCGTGCCTGGCTGAGTGCAAGCCCCAAAGACGTGACTGTACAGGCATGACCTCATTTTAGCGAGGAATGAGCCTCCCTATCCTTTAGACAGTGAATGATTCCCAGATCCCAAGGGCCACACCTGCACCTGTAGGCCTGGGGAGGGAAGGAGGGACGAGCCTTGCCAGCTTCAGTCCTATCTGCATCTGAATAGAATATATAGTGTTGCTTCTCAGATAAGGAAGAGGATTTATGCCAAACTTTCCCTCCATTCTTTGGAAACAATTATTAAGTCCTTGCTGCCCATGCACCTGCTATGGGGCAGCGCACAACCAAGGGGGAGGTTTTCTCCTAAGAGACACACTGTCTCTGCCATCAAAGGGATTGTCTTCAAGAGTATGAAATACCAAGTGGGGCTTTTCCTTGAACCTCAACCTTTACTTTAAAATTATGGAGGGAGTGAAATGGTGCATCTAAACTACTACAGAGTGTCCCAAAAGTTGCCCCTAAAATCTCCTTACGTGAATGGGAAATTATAGCTAAATGTACCTTTATTTACAAAATACTCAGTACATAATTTTACAAAATATTCTCTGTGTTGGCCACCTCTTTGTAAAATTTTGTAATGAATATTTATAAATAGAGTTATGTTTAGCTGCAGTTTCCCATTTTTTCTGTGTATGGAGATTTTAGGAGTGACCTTTGAGACACTTTGTAGAATAAAAATGTTCTCATTACTTGTCAACTCAGGTTGCAAAAAGAAAAATCTGTTATCTGTGAACAGACACCTAGTGGCCACTGGCAGGTGACACCCACTTGCCTCTCTCCTTCACATAAAACCTTCACCAGGGTGCATTTCACTCACAAATTGGCATGTGCTTTAGACAACATGAAGAAATTGTAAGAACCAATTATGAAAACACAATGTGAAAAAGGATTTTTTTTTTTTTTGAGACAGAGTCTCACTCTGTAGCCCTTGGTACAGTGCCATGACATCACAGCTCACAGCAACCTCAAACTCCTGCCTGGGGTTAAATGATCGTCTTGCCTCGGTTTTTCTATTTTGAGTAGAGATGGAGTTTAGCTCTTACTCAGACTGGTCTTGAACTCTTAAGCTCTAAGCATCAACATGCGTTGGCCTCTTAGAGTGCTAGGATTACAGGCATGAGCCACAGCACCCTGCCAAAAAGGAAGTCTTAACATAAAGGTAGTACATCACACTCTAAACCAAAAAGACTGCCCACTCTTTTGGACAGGTGAAATGATCCTTCTTTTCCTCTACAGTTCGGTTACGGCCTAGTTCATCTCGGACGTTCAGTGCTTTTCCTTTCCATCTCCAGGGTGCCCACAGCTCTGAGCCCATCTGTGGTCCACTTCGCACTTCTAATCAGGGCACATTCTTCAAATCCTCCTCCTTGGGGAAGGAGGGAGCGTCTGCCACCCACTCTGCCAGGACATCACTGAAGCCAGCTAGGAGCAGTGTTCTTAAGCGATGAGAAGAGAGACAGACAAGCACGGATTTTCTTCTCTTTGGGCTGTACAGATTCACAAAGACATGTACCTTCCAATCCACAGAGAAAACAGAAGTCAGGGGAAATGGGCTGTGAGAATTCCAGGCCCAGCATTAGATAGAGCTGGGGTGTTTGTTTGGAAGGACTTTTAAATTCCTTCCAAACAAATAAATGCCAAGGCCCACCCTCATTCACTCTGCTAATTCTAATCTGTATTAACTTGATCTAATAGTGACTTTATTCCCACCAGTCCATTTTTTGGAGCAACTTGAAATAGCCACTCCTTCCTCCCTCCTACCATCTGCTCCTCTCTCACAGAAAATGAGACCAAGAGGGGTGCCCAGCCAGATTCCACTCATTCTGCCCCTTCCTGGCTTCTCTCCCCTCTTACCATCCCTAGAGCTAAGTATTACAGTGTGTTTTTATGCTTAACTCTGAGTTACTAGAAAATGACCCAATTCTTCCCATCCCCAGAGCAACGCCGTGATTGCACAAAGATCAGAAAAACAAGAAATACCAATCTGACATTTATTTTCCCATCTTCGGAGGGTGTCTGCATACTCAAGTGAGATGTTGCATTTTGATAATAGGTCATGGGGCTGTGGTTTTCCTCTGTGTTGATGTGTAACCCAGGGAGACAAGTTTTACAGTGATGTAGTAACTGTATAATCAATGCCCACTCTGTGCGAGGCATTTCGAGAGATGCTAAGGGCTTATTATCCAGTTGCAAAGCAGATGTGGGTGCAAGAAAATTAACTCATAATAGAAGGAAGTATATGTAGGAACCTGTCAGTGAGATGGAAAATTCAAGGAAGGGAAAGAATACTGAACTAGAGTGTCAGACAAGGCTTGGAGTCGGTGGGGTGGGTGGTGGGGTTGAGCCTTCAAAGATGGTGGAATAGCCCAGGCAAAGAGGAAAGACAGAAATGCACAACAGCTGCTGGGAGAACACAGTCTTTCCTGCGGCTGATGGAAGGCTGGCATTGCTGAGTGGAAAGACATCACACCGTAGTGACAAAGGCCATCTGCTCTTCAGAGCATCCAACTTCCATAAAGAATGACACTGCTTTGCTGTGGCATTCTGTGGACAGTCCATGCCATGGGCCCTGAGGCTAAATGTATTTCTACAAAAACAGCCGTATGTCTAGCCACACACACTCTTCCAGAACCTTGCCACTGCCCCCATCAAGAGATGGAGTCTATTTTCTCTTCCCTTGAATTCTAGTGGGACTTTCAGGCCACCTCAATAAATAGATGGCAGGGGAAGTGGTGTTGCTGGGCTTCTGAGGAGAGGTCTGGTCATCAGTCTCTCTGAGGACACTCACCATTAGAACCAGCTGCCATATTGTGCTCCTGTGGCTCAGAGAGACCTGGGTGGGTTCCCACCTTGTCCACGTGACTGCGGTGGCCTCTCCAGCAAGATAGTTTCTAAGGCTATATTTCTGGAGGCAGAGGACATCTATGTTTGTTTATTTATTTATATATATATTTTAGGATATAAAAGTATAAGTTTATTTTATATTAGAGAGAGGAAAGAGAGTAGGGAAAGAGATGAGAAAGAGAGAAGAAAGCAGAGAGCAGGGAGTGAGAGAGGGGACGATGGAGGGGGGACAGAAAAGGAGGGAGAGAATGGCATGGCATCCCAAAGAAAGGAAAGAAGACTGCCAGCCAACAGTTCATTTCAAAACAAAAATAAAATGCCCTTTCAGTTGCCAGTCTCTGTGTTCTTCCGTGTTCCCATGTGCTGGTGCCACAACCAGTCAAATATTCATAGTTTCTTGTCATTTAAGTAGGTGGGCATAGACATCAGCAATGTCAGAATGGAGGCCTTGGCAAGTGCCACAGAGTCATCCCTGATGGACGACGTCTGTGTGGGAAGCTGGAAATTAATTCATATTCAGGCCTCACCTAAAAGAACAGGATGTGCCCGGATCCTCTTCCACTGATGACTGCCCAGCATGTAACTCACTGCTGGGTGGGCTGAGTTTCCAGTTATCTACTTCCTACAGCCCTATACATTTTTTCTTTCTTTCTTTTTTTTTTTAAAGCTATTTGACCCTCTGGACTTAACATCAGAAATGGGGCAACAAACTCAAAGAAAATTAAAGAAAGCTTGAATTAATACTTTTCAAATAGAGTTATAAATATGGAGTAACAAACTGTGGTATATGTATACCATGGAATAGTATTCAGCCACTAAAAAGATGGAGACTTTACATCTTTTGTATTAACATGAGTGGAGGTGGAACACATTCTTCTTTGTAAAGCATCACAAGAATGGAGAAGCAAGAATTCAGTGTACTCTATTCTAATATGAAGGCAGTATATGAGCTAATACAAGGGGTAAAGTAGGGGAATGAGAAAGTGGGGAGAGGGGAGGAGAAAGGGGATGGGGGTCACCGTGTATGGCGCACCTCTTGGGGGCAGAACACAATTGTAAGAGGGACTCTATCTAACAAATGCAATCAGTGTAACCTAATTCTTTGTATCCTCAATGACCCCCAAACCATAAAAAACAAACAACAACAACAAAAAAAACCTAAATAGAGTTATAAATAGAGAACAGGATGTTGCGGTGGGTAGGGTCTTTGGAGCTAGAGACATGTGACCTTGAGCTCTGGTGCCTTGAGACCTGGGCCAAATTACTAAGGCTTGGAGAACCAGGCTTCTTTTTATGTTTAGAAAGGGGATAAAACAAGGTGCCTTACTGGATGGTTGTGAAGCGTAAATAAGAAAATGGCACAGGAAAAGTACCGCCTGGCATACAGTAGGAGATCAGAGCTCCAGCATTGCTCTGAAGCAGAGGAACCCTGGGCTGTCTGTGGGTCTTTGGCAACTTTCTGGAAGTCCATCTTAACATCCAGTAAAACCAGTACTGCCAAGGACAAATAGAGATCAGTGTATTTCAGGGGCTCATCACAAGTTAGCAAAGCCCGGAGCAGGTGACAGACTTGGGAATAATATTCTCTGAAAGGTCTCACTTGGGTAAGTTTGGTGAAGTGCTTCCTTCGCAGCGAATAAAATAAAAAATAGACTTGTCCTTCCATCTTGATGCAAAGAAGAACAAGAATAAAATTACTTTCAAGCCCTTAAAAGTCACAGCACTGTGTATTCCTGGGTCTCCCGCTACAGGACAGTGTGGGTCTGACACATCAGGAAACCTGCACATCAGAGCCACTGAATCAAATTCTCCAGGTGTGAAACCCAGGAAGGGACTTATTTATTTATTTGTTTTTATTGTTTTAGGTTGAGGTTTCAACAAATTAGGTTATAATGTTTGCATTTTTTAGGTAAAGTCTCTCTTACAATTGTCCTGCCCCCAGGAAGTGTGCCACATACCCTAACATTGTGCCCATTAAGTGGGAGCACAGCCATCCCTCTCCCTCCTCCTGTTTCCCTACTCCTTCATATCCCCAACCCCCACCTTGAATTGATCTGAGTTTTTCCCTTATATGGGCACTAGGTGGTTGACTGGCTTCATAGTAGAATTGAGTACATTGGATTCTTGCTTCTCCATTCCTATGATAAATGGACATTTCCTAATGCTCCAGAGGTGATTCACACTGCAGGCTAGAAACTGCTGTTCCAAGATCTCTGAGAAACTTAATTGAGGTATTGAGACAGGAAACCAAGTTTGCAATGATTATCGATGGGAAAGGCAAGGCTTTGAGAGAAGGGCATTGCTTCCAGGGTTGAAAAATCACTTAGCAGGAAGAGGACACTGGACTCAACCAGAACCTGTGAAGTTCCTGTTCCATCATACCTGCAGAACTGTTCTTGATTCATTCATTCATTCTTCTCTATCAGCCAACAGGTGCTTGGGTGACTATTTCAAGGGCAACTCCTCTATCACACAGGCACTATGATGGCTTCATCTGGCAGTGCTTATCTAAAGACAAAGAAATACAAGGCAATACAATCCCTTCCTCTCAGGCGCAATTTTAGGTAGGGTTGTTCTAATGGGAATATCGCGAGGCCTGCAAGAGGGGGAGGTTAGCAGCAGGTGCAGAGGACCCGATGGACACTGAAAGGACCCAACTGGAAGAAAATACCTGCACAAAGTAAAACAGGGACGGAGACAAGGGGATGGGGGAAAAAAACCTTCCATCCAACATGGGTTTCTAGTCAGAAAGCAGTTCAACCAAGTCAGCTGATAGCATATTACCTTGCATTTCTGTCAAAAACTCTTAAGTACTAAGTTTTATGGTCTGCTTATAAATAAAAAATACCTAACAAACTCTCAGAAGACAGACTGTGCTAGAATTTCCGACAACTCCAAGAATTCTTGTCGCCGTCTTGTGGGACTGTTGGAAAAACATTAAGACAGAAAGACTAGTTTACCTCAAATATGAAATTTGAATATATTTTCAATGAGAGTGAATTAAAATTAATTTTTGGCAAATTTCACAACCCTTTCAAGCAACTTCAAAGGGGAGGCCATGAATCAAGGCTGAGAATCACCTGAAGGTCGGCATCTTATTGATAATCTTGCAGTTTGGTTAGGCTGGAAGAAACCAGGACGTGTGCGCTGTGGAATGGAAGAAACCCAGTGGAACTGAGGGAGGGGACGGGCCTGCTGCTGCTGTCACCAATCACTTTGCTGCACAGAGAAAGACACTTCACCTCTCTGACCTTCTGTTTTCTTCATCTGGAGAGAAAGAGATAACCTCAAGGGTTGACATACAGACCAAGAACACAGCAGCATGAAAGTACAGTAGCACCTCTGTGAGTGGCCACCCAAGGGACTGTAGCAAGCTGGTCAAGACAAGGAGGTGGTCAACTTAAGGAGCTAGGTCATCTATACTGATGTGCATATGGGATGCATGACCGGTCTATGAAAAGCAGGTCAACTTAAGGAGGTGGTTAGTGTAGAGAGGTGGTCAGCTATGGATGTTCTACTGTATTTCTAAATATATAACACCACACACAATATTCTTTTTTTTTTTTTTGTAGAGACAGAGTCCCACTTTATTGCCCTTGGTAGAGTGCTGTGGCATCACACAGCTCACAGCAATCTCCAATTCCTGGGCTTAGGCAATTCTCTTGCCTCAGCCTCCTGAGTAGCTGGGACCACAGGCGCCTGCCACAATGCCCGGCTATTTTTTTTGTTTGTTTTGCAGTTCGGCGAGGCTGGGCCCGAACCCGCTGTCTTCGGTATATGGGGCTGGTGCCTCACTCGCTGAGCCACAGGTGCCACCCGATATTCATTTTTTAATTAGTGCCCAACAGCCTGAAGCTATTTGGTCGTTAACATGGAAGCTTCCAGAGTAGATTTGCTAAATTATAGTGGGAGGACTTGAGGTCCTCTCTCAAAGAGAAGGCAATTGTCTGGAATTTTGAGAGAAACTAAAACTCACCTTGGAAGTTGGTTAGTTTAAATGCATTTAGGAAAATGGACGTAAACAAGGAGACTTGTACATTATTCATGAGGAAATGTAGGACTGAAATAACCAATGTCAGTCTGTCAGTGAACAGCTCTGAATATGATAGGGGGAAGTTTTAGTTTTACTTATTATCCCGTGACCCCATTTTTGTTTCCGTAACCCTCAACAGTCATGCTTAGCTGGGAAATACCTCTTTCCCCAACATCTAGGATAGAACCCAAATAGAATTTTTCACCTTCCACTAAGACTTCATAATAATAAGGGAAGCCAAAGACAACAACCGTGATATTTTATCTTTGATCTTCAAGATTTCACAAATAAACTGAGAAAGTTTATCCTAATTTCACCAGGATGTCTCTGTAGATAGCTGGCAGGTCCTGCAGACTGGCTCACAAAGCGTCTGTCCAGCCCCTCTCTAGGGCGCCTTCCTGTCCCACAGGCAGCTGGGAGGGGGCACGTCTGTTAGAATCCTTGCAACTAACTGGGCACATGATGGTTAATTTTATGCAGCCACTTGGCGGGGCCACGGTGTCCAGATATGAGGTCAAACATTATTGTGGATGTTTCCGCAAGGATGTCCTTGGGATGAGATTAACATTGAATCAGTGGACTTGGAGAAAAGCAGATATTCCTCCCTGACATGCAGGACTTCGTGCAGTCAGTTGGAAACGTGAGGAACCAAAGCCTGACTTCTCCCGAGCAAGATGGAATCCTGCCACCAGACAGCACTGGAATGGTGTGTCTCCTGGCTCTCCAGCCTGCAGACCCATCTTGCAGCTTTTAGATTTGCCAGGCCTCCATAATTGTGTGAACTCACTTGTCATAGTAAATATCTCTCTATACATACATGTGGGCATATATGCACACACGCAGACAGTTGGTTCTGTTTTCTGCAGAACTGGAATTTGAGCCACCTAACCCCTGATTCAGGGCCCCTAAAACAGAATTTATGTTTCACCTAGAGAAGCAATTTCTTGGGGCTTGAATTCTGAATTGCCTTAGAGAGGAGGGGTGGGATGGAGACATGCCTTGTGCCAGTGTGGACACAGCTGTCATGCAGAGCCACCCCCGTAGGTGGCCAGGTGGCTCTCTAACAAGAGAATCTCAGCTTCTTGGTGGCCCATTTCTAGAGTGTGGATTTGGGAGCCATTCCTAGAGTTTCTTCAATTTCTTCAGTCCTTCCTATGTTCCTGGGAGTCATTTGACCCTGTAATCAATCTTCCTCTGCTTCACCTAGTTGGAGCAGACCCTGCTCTTCACAAGTGAACCCTGACCGCCAGGGCACATTGGTCATTTTAGCTCCTGAAGCTCCTTTTGTTAGCTGCACACAGGAGTGGCTATGATCTGACAAAGACCCTTCTATGAAGGCCCACAGTGGAGAAATTAAGCTGGAGCTCTGAGCAAACAGAAATGCCACACCACTGTCTCCTATGACAAAAAGGCAAAGTCCACCCAAGCCAGACCCCTTCAGTCACTTCCCAGACTCCTTATGCCCCACTAAGGAATAAACCCAACATTCCACCATGCAGGACACTAACTTCACACAGACAACATGGTAGGCAGCATGCCCATGGTAGCCTCCACAACAAAATGCACCAGGTAACTGAACAAGAACAAAGGGAACGGGAGCTTCTGCTCAGACATATGCAGGCTTTGCCCATCAAAGAAGACCCATAATTGTGCCTTCATGGTGAGAAATGTGGTTTCTCTTGCCCTGGCCTCCCATCCTTAAAACCTTTTCCAAGACTCAGTGGTGAAGCCAGCTCTGCATGGTGACCGCACACTGTGGAGTGAACCAGTCTTTCTCCAAGGTTGTTTGAATCAGAAACCAGTACACGATGGTTTCAGCTCTTGCAGACAGAACATTCTGCAAATTCCTAAGAGTGGTAGGAGCCCGCAGTACTCTCGCCTACCATTTACACACTGGCCATGTTTTCATAGCCTCTTCCTATAGAAAGATAAGGAACAGAATCCATATTATTTGTGAGTGTTCCTTTCTGAGGCTGTTGTTCAGTCTGTAATTGTCTTACAGCGACTGGGCCAGCAATTCCAGGCTTCCAGAGTTGGTGACATCCCTTCAGACACAGTAGAGACTTTCAGGACACGGGGAATGTTGCTTTGGTATCAAGGCGCATGAGTGTCCTCATCCTCTTACTCAGATGTCGCAAATCCTGGGAGTGACTCTGTCGGCAAGGCGTCCTTCCCCATGCTCTCTGCCCTGCCCTGCAGCGCTCTCTCCTACGTCCAGGTCTGAGAAGGCTCACTCCATGTGTGTTGTTCCCACAAGGTCTGCGTGGCTGATTCCTGCTCCCTTTCTTTTTTGAGCTTGCCCCAAACTGTGCCCTTCGCTCCCTCTCTGTCTCCCATTCTCCGGGGTGGGGACTGTGTCCCTGTCCTTAGTACTAACTCAGTCCCAGGGCTGGCTGAGCCTACCTGTGCCTGCCCTTCACAGCACCATCATGGGCGCCATTTTGCACTTGGTCCTAATGAGTCATTGATGAATGTCTGTCTCCCCCATGGCAGTATAAAGCTCAGATAATTAAGTTCATGAACTCATCCTGGAAAAAGAGCTACATACCTCATTGCTGAATACCACCATGGTCACCTTTTAAGTACTCCCCTTGGGAAGCTGTGCACCCCCACCAGCACCTAGGCTACCCTTCAAAGCACTTTTTCTAGGATGAGTTTGAAAACTTAATTGCCGGGCCATGTAAGCTCCAAGTATAAGAGCCAGGTCTGGTTTTCCTCCTTATTTTTGCCCCCAAACCTAGCACAGTTCCTGGCACATGATAGGTACTCAGCAGAGATTTGTTGAATGAATGAATGAATGGAATGAATTTAAAATGAGAAGAGTGTTAAAGAGTCAAGTAAACACAGGAATAAACAGAAAAGGATGAGGCCTTGCCTGCAACAGGAGAACCAGATGTCTGTATTTGCCACAAAGCCAAAAGCCCAGGGCAGAGACTACTTAATTTCTGTGTGTCCCAAACCCAGTGCGGTGTCTGGTGTGTGGCAATATGTTCCTATCCATACCGGTGACTCCAATGCTATTGTGCCAGCTTCCCATTACTGACAACCACCGTCTCCTGGTAGCTCTAAAAGAAACTGAGCATTCAACTGTCACAGATTGAAGGCAAACTGCAATGGGAAAACAAATCCAAGTGTTTCCCAAAGACATGTTCATTTAATATTAAACACTGTTTGTCAAGTTGGAATTGAAGAAAAGGAAAACTTTATCATCATGAAATCAGGTTGTCCTGCTAAAGAAGTGTGAGGGGAGCAAAGGCAGTATCAGCTGCAGTTTGGTGCAACTCTGCTGACCGCTGTCTAGAGCCCACTGTCAGCTGGGAGCATTTTTTTCATGTGTTTGTTGGCCATTCATCTGTCATCATCACAGAAGTTTCTTTTCAAGTCTCTTTCCCACTTATAAATGAGGTTGTTTGCTCTTTTCTGTTGATTAATTTGAGTTCTTTATAGATTCTAGATATCAGGTTTTTGTCACATTTGTAACATGCAAAATATCTTCTCCCATTCTGAATGCTGCTTGCCTTGGATGCGGTACACTTATCTGTGCAAAATGAAATGAAATTAAATAATAAAATAAAAAAAGAAAAGAAAGAAAAAAGGAAATTCAACATATCATACACACTTGTAAAGAAAACTCAGTAGGGAAGGGGGGGTCACGGTGTGTGACACACTTTTGGGGGGCAGGACACAATTATAAATGGGACTCTATCTAACAAATGCAATTATTGTAAACTGGTTCTTTGTACCCTCAATGAATCCCCAACAATAAAAAAAGATATCTTGATAATGAAAAAAAAAAAGGAAAATAATTTTTTTCTTCATTTTTTTTTAAGAGACAGAGTCTCACTCTGTCACCCTCAGTAGAGTGCTGTAGCATCATAGCTCACAGCAACCTGCAGCTCTTGGGCTTAGGCAATTCTCTTGCCTCAGCCTCCCGAGTAGCTGGGACTACAGGCGCCCACCACAACGCCCAGCTATTTTTTTGTTGTAGTTTGGCTAAGGCTGGGTTCGAACCCGCCACCCTCAGTACATGGGGCCAGCGTCCTACCCACTGAGCCACAGGCACCGCCCAAAAAACTCAATAATTTTATCAGTGAGGGCAGTGGTGTGTGTTTTGGGGTTCCCTACGGTCTGATAGGCAGGCACAGTGCAGTGTATGGAAAGGATTCTATTACTTGTGATATCAGAGAACCTAGAATGGTTTCCTTTCAATGCCATAAATTTTTGAGGTTAGTCTGCACTGCCCTGTAGTACACAGCTGCAAACACAGCATTAACATGGGAAAGCATTTAGAAATGACCAAAATGTGCATAAACTATCCATCACCAATCTCTCCATGGGATGACTTTCATGTGTTCCAATGATATCGATGGAAGAATTGAATTGCAACATAGTTATTTTTGCTATAATTTTATCATAAGTAATAATGTTGTTTTATTTCCACAAGATGAGGATATTAAGGTGGAGAGAGTTTAAGAAACATTAAACAAAATCTTCAGACTTACAGCAGGGTGGTGCGTAAACCATAAATCTAGACAACATGCATATACCCAAACCCAGGGCATTTTAAAAATAAATTGAAGTTAAAGACAATCAATAAGTGTTTCTGAAATGGTTTTATGCTTCTTATAAATCTTAGCTTTATCTCATTTGGCTTTCAGGTATGGAGTGCACCAGGAATAAGAATAACTTACTTTGTGTTAAAGGTTATTTTACAAACACATTTATAAAGAAATGCATCATGTTTGCAATATTCAGGAGTAAAAAGCAATATGAACACAAGTTATTGCTGAGAGAAAAATTCTTTTTAGGTAAAATCTTCCTGTCCTCCTCAGTTGCACAAATCAAAAGTTGTGCAATCTAACCAGATTCTCCAACTACATTTTTCTTCCTTTGGCTCTGTAAGATGTTTCCCTAGAAGAGAAGGAAAAATAAAAATCAAAATTCCGCAGCGACATTTTCAGATTTATTGAGGTGGAAAAAGTCATGTAAAAGGATGTTAAAAAAAGAGAGATCCCAATGAACTTATTCCCTCCACCTTTGTAGATTCTGTTTTCTTCTTGTTATTAATCACAAGACCAAAAGCTTTGAAGCAATCTCTGTTTTCCCCCCAAGGGGCACATGCACAGCCCCCTTGTTATTGAGGCCCTCCCTGGAGGCCTGATCGGTTTCAGTAAAAATATTTGAAGCATGTGGCATTGTAATCAAGTGAGCCCATTGTATCTAAACCAATCCATAAAACAACAAATCTGCTGTTTGGGGGTCCTTTTCAGCAGCAGACAGGCTAGTGGACCTTGTCTCGATTAATCATTATTATTTTTAGAGTGGCTTGTTCAGGGCAGGTACACAGAGCTCAAGGGTCCACAAATCACAGGCTGCGTCTAAGAAACCCTTACCAAAGGCATTTTCTAATGTGACCTCACATTGAATATTTTAATTTCTGAACAAAAAAGTTGCACCTTCCCATGGCCTGGCAGAGCACACTCTGGTCACACAAGGCTGGAGAGGCTCCTCAGTCAGGACGAGGTTAAACTCACCCCTCAAGGGCTCCCTGCAGTGGGACACACACAGAGCTCCATAGAGGTCTCCTAAGACAGTCTGCCACTTAGAGGCAGAGTAAGTGCCCTGTGTATTGTTCTGTCTCTGACGTCTCATTTTGCTCTCTTGCCCGTTCCTGCTGCTCCCCATGGACAGGGCACTAAGGGCCAAGCCCCACATTTCCACATTCCTGCAGCACCTGGCTAAGATCACAAATTCGAGAAGGAAGCGATTGGCTCATTCTATGAAAACAGGCAGATAGCTCGCCTTTTCCTGGGATTTCTTTATGCAATAAACTATAGTAATAAATTACATTTGCCTTTCTTTGGATTACCTTTATAGTTATGAAAAATTACTAGAGTATAAAGTCTACCTATCCATCATCCATCCATCTATCTACCCTCTGTCTACCTATCATCTCTCTATCACCTATCTATTGATCTATCATCTATCTATCTATCTATCTATCTATCGATCTATCATCTAGCTAGCTATCATTTATCTATCTGTCATCTGTTTTGTTAAATAAAATGAACACACTCAGTCATCTCTCCTGGGGCCTCTCCTTAGGCTAGAAAATGCCAGTCCATATTTCAGGGGCTGCACACATTCCTTCCTTCTTCAACTGAAAAAAGCAAAAACACAAACAAACAAAAAACCCTGTTTTGGACAGCAAACTACCGGTGCAGTCTCAGAGAATTTGACTATGTCTGCCTAGTGAATGTGTAACAAGGACTGTAAAGTCACCTCAGCTGGAGCTGGGAGAGGGCCTGGGACATGGGACAGACACCCATGAATGGGAGGGGTGAGTACGGGGTACACTTGCCTGAATTCCTGTCCTCAAAGTGTCCGAGGTCCCCCTCCTGAGGAGCAAAGAGCCAGTGCCCTCATAACGGTGACATTAATGAAAGTGGACATGCGCTGGGGTGGTCTGGGGAGAGTTGTCACCAGCATCTCGTCAGCCTGGTGGTAGATCACGGGGTGGGATCACCTCCTTCCTGGCCTGGGTGACCTCTCCTGCCCCTGACTTCCAGGTTCAGAGGTGGTCTGAGTGCTGTGTCATACCTGCCAGGAACAAGCTCAGTCCTCTGGGAATCTGAAATAACCATTCCCAGCATCTCCCTATACCAAACCCACAAAATATTTGTTTAAATTTTAAAGGGAAATTTGAAAAGTGCAAAAGGAAGATTATAAAGAAACGAAGTAACAAGCTGTTCTGGTTAAAGGCCACAAAATGGGTAAATGCAAGAGAGAAAGAGGAGAAGTAAGATGGGAAGAAAGGCCTGCACGGATACAGCTGGGGGTCGATGGGAGGTGAGGACTGGAGGGCAGTCGGCTGGCGGTTGGCTCCCTCTGTGGCCAGTTCTAATGGGATAAGCCGACTCTGACCCTCTGAGTCCAAACCCAACGGAAGGCCTTGAAATGTGACCACCTTTTGCAAAAAAGTGACATCGGTGTTTCTGAAAGTCACTTTAATGACTTCCAGATGACAGACAGAACCCTGCCCAGATTCACAGGAACAGCATCTCTCCTGTGCCCTCACCGACATGGGAGCTGAGGACATCCCCGACAATCCAAACCCGTTTCATGGAAGGGGATCGATGGCAAAAAAAAAGCACACAAAATTTCCAGGCAACAGCAAAACTTCATGAAAATCATCGGGGGTTTCCCATGACATGTAAAGTCTTTCCACGATTTCTACTGCTCACCTCCAGAAACTCATTATGCTCAATGGGTGACGAAATACCCTCCGTGGTGCTGTTTTAAAAAGTTGATTTCTAAGGAAATCTTGCCCTCTAGCTTTCAAACCTTCAAGTTGAACTCAGCCTGGTGAAAGAGCCGCACAGTGGCGGATAAACAGGTGAATATCACCATCTAGTGGACGATTGTCATAAGGCGCCAGAACAGAAGGGAAGAGCAGAGAGGAAGGAGGGCAGCCCCCTCTCCCCGTAGAGATGATGCTGATGGTGTTTTCACTAGAAATAGATTTCCCATTTCACTTCTGTGCAGCAGGACTGTGTCCTGTTAAAAGCTCTATGTCCTTCTTTGCAAAAGTGGACAGCCTATTGTCACACATGAAGATATATCACTAACAGATTTCTAAAATTCCTTCATTTGTCATAAAATTACAAAGCAGCTGATTCTCATTGTTCCAGTAAGGTCCCTCCCCCAGGGGACACAGGCGGTCAGGGATTGTACAGCTGCACCTAATTCTCACAGGTGCCAAAGGTAATTAATCCATCTAATGACTTTCTGGGACAGCAGGTTGCCTCATTGGGACCAGGGACTGCCAGGCCACGGCAAAGGTGCCACAAGAGTCTCCAGCTTATCCCCTGACAGACACTCACTGACCTGCCCACTACAGAGTCCATCGGACTTGGCTCGACCATCCTCTAAACATGAACTATTTTCTGCTGTTGAGTAAAGAAAGGAAGAGATGAGATTCATTCCTGGCCATGACAATACATTGTGGGAGTCGGGAACAAGCAGGATGGACGATGAGGATGGGTGGAGCCGCTGTTTTGTTCAAAATCTGACAGCGATGGGAAGACTTTTCCCTTAAACCTTCCTATCTAACTTTGAAAGGCCACTCCTGTAGATGTAGCAGGTACTTTTTAAAGAACAACACTGGCGCAAAGCAGGTGCTCAGTTACTTCTGTGGCAAGAAAGAATGGATTAGTGAAGGAACAGATGAGTTAGGTAAGGACAGATGACTGGATACTGTGAGGCTGCTGTGGTGGCTTCACTCAACCCAGAGGGGGACAGCCACTCATGGGTCAACCTTCCAGAGTATCTTGAATGGAGGAAGCCGTGGCCACACAGGAGTCAGCGTCCACAGCTCAGTGCCCAGGTGAGCGGCTACTGGGAGTTCCTTCCTTCACTCACTCACCCCCAAATACTCCACATGAGGTACCACTCTCGCTCCAGGACATAGAGAAGAACAGGGCAGTGGAGGTCCTGTATTCAGGAGTTACTGTCTAAGGTGGGCTGGGTTCTCAGGCACCTCCTGAGGCCACTGCCCCATAATAATGAGGAAATCAAATTTCAACGTAACTCTACAGATTTTTGCATAAAGTTGTGATTGAGGCTTAGAGTTGCAAAACTTTGTAAATGCAGCTGGGGGGCCTGGGTCCCTCCCTCTCACTTTCTTCATTTATGGGAAAAAGAATCTTCCAGATCTTAGGGACCGGACGAGGAAGAAGCATTCAGGTGCTATAAGTAGTGGTGAGGAAAACAGATGTGTTTTGGGAGGCTGCAGGGTCCAGCAGGGGGGGACCTCGCCTGTTGTTTTGACTTTTGACCAAGCTCCTCACCCCACGCTTGTCCCTGTCCCCAGGGTCCTCTGCTTTGAGATCAGGAAGCAACTTCGTCCTCCCAGAAATGGAGTTTGTTAGTGTTTGTTGTAAACTAGTCAAACTCATAACATGACAATTGGGTGCCAAAACATGTATACACGTTTTAAGAAAGGAAAATACTATGAAAATGGTGATCCTCGATATACAATGATGTTTGTTATCTTGTATATTGTATCCTGTGTCTCTTGTAATTGCCAAAGTCCAACGTGACTTGAGTATTACCATGTAATTACAAGTGACTCAACCTTGCATCTTCAAAAAATAAGAGATCTACTTTCTCAGGGTGAGAGTGACCTCCCAAAGATATGTGTTGAGATTAATTCCAACGTCACAGCAATAACCCTGCTAACATGGAAAGCTTCCCCTGAGCTTCTGAAGCTCATTTGCAGAAACAGACTCAGCCAGGAGTTCCTCAGCCAAATAGGCAGGCGGGTATGAAAAGACGGCAGGGAGCGAGAGGGCTCCTTGCGGAGCTGCAGCCGTCTTCATCATTCAGACAGAGCAAACCCCTTTTAAAATACCCGTTTCTATCAGACGTAGTTCCTTTGGTGACCTGCTTTGGACTACAGAAGTGACCCCAAATCGGTAGTGACATTTCCAACAGTGATCGACAGCTTATGACGTTCAGATACTTCATTTATGCTTATGCAGAAGTCTCCTGAGGCATCACCACCTCGGTTGGCACGGTGAGTCAGCCGTTCTGTGACTTGGCTGAGGCGAGAGTGCTGACAAGTAAGGGGGCCAGAACACCGATGAGTCTTCTGACCCCGAATCTGCACAGTCCACCAGGCACACGGGTATCTCAGAACCACACCCGGCCGGGCACCTCTGCTCCACCTCTCATGAGCCCTCACTGCCAAAGCCCAGTGATGTGGTTTGGAAACAGACACCATCACCTCATTGAACTTTCAAGACAACCCTGAGAAGCGTGTTGTTGCTGACATCAGTCTGGATAAGGGAACAGGTTCAGGAAGTTAAATGACGAGCCCAAAGCCACACAGGTCGTGAAGAGCTTAGTTAGATGACCCCAGGTCTTTCCAGTAAGCCCTGTGTCTCCGGCGTACCTCCTCACTGCTTCTCTGTCAGGATCTTAGAGGCCAAGATTGTAACCTCCCGGGAGCCGGGAGGACAGTGAGACCCCCCACCTGTGGATCCTGTCCCTGGGCAGGTGGAGGGTGGAGATACTCTGGGGGTGCTCTGTGCCTGGCCCGTGGGTAGGACAGGGCTGCAGGTGGCCTGGGAAGTTTGCTGAGGCCCACTGCTCATGGACCTGACGACAGGTGACCCCGCAGGTGCTGCCAGTGGCGAGTGGAGTGACGGGTGTGTGTCTGGGCGGTGAGCCCATAATTGAGTGTGATAAGATGACAAGTAAAGAGGCGGGAAGCTAATGATGTGTTGCCTTGTCGAGTGGAGCATGCCATGCCTCATTAGATGTAAAAGAGTTATCTGAAACAGGGTAATTATCAGAGACAGCAAAACTGTTGTATTAAAAGATAAAAGAGCCAGTATCAAAGAGAAAGAATTAAATCCCTCAAGGGCCTCTGGGCAGCTGGTTGATCCAGGATCAGACTGTGACAGGCTGCAGGGGGCTTTTCGGCTGGGAGGACCCAAGGATGGCATAGGCATTTTGGACCATGTCCTTTCAAATGGACTCCAAGTGTATAGTGCTATGCAAGTACAGAATCCACATGGAAAAAATCATGGTCGTCTCACACAAACTATATAGATGAGAACTTCAGTTCCGTTTAACTCATCTGTTTATCATTAACCTCCTGAATGAGGAGGTGAGCAAAGATGTTCACCTATAACAAGAGCTCTCAGTCCCCAGAGGAGGCTGGTTAAGACAATCAGATGCCCCTGGGAAGTTGTACAGTTGTCTGCCACACCCAACATATCAGTCTCGGGCAAACCACATGAGTGACAGTGGGCCCAAAACGTGACAGTGCTTTGACTGTACCTTTTCTGTGCTTAGGGACGTTCAGACGCACAGATGCCTACATTGTGTGGCAGTTGTCTGAAGCATTCAGTGGGGTCACACCTGTGCAGGGCTGTACCTGGAGGGTGACAGGCCACGTCCTGTAGCCTGTGGATGCAGCAGAACGTGCTGTCTGGGTGTGTGCAGGTCCACTGGGGTGTTCCCAGCACAACACAGTTGCCTAACAGGTGCACTTTTTAGAACACATCCCATGGGTAGGCCACGCATGACTGTGTTTACTGCTCAGGATGATACCACTGAGTCATTCTCCACAAAGCAAATGCCACCAGGTTGGGCGGCCCTGGCCACAAGTAGGTAGCTAATGAAATGAGACTGTTCACGTTTGTCTGTCCTCTCTCTCCTCCTCTTCCTACTCTCTCCCTCTGTCTCGTCTCACCTCCTGATCCTTCCCCACGTCTCCCATTGCCCCATCATAGGCTTCTGCCAGTCCTTGGTGCATTGCTTGGCCCTGGGGGTGACTGAAGTTCAGGGGCCCCTTGTTCTTGCTGGGGTCTACCTGCCTCATCCCCTTCCCGTTGAAGCACCAGTAAAGCCTGCACTTTCCCTACCTCCTTCCTGTCCCTCACTGCTGTCACCATTGCACTGTCCCTGGAGAGCTTTTGCTGTGGCGTCCACCCTTGGGCTGCATCCAAATATATTTTCAGAATTGTCTTGAACTGCTCCCAGCTCTGTTCCCTTCTGACGTCCTGTGACATCACACAAAGGTGTGCTTTAAAACTGCTGTGTGTGCCCCATGTATTATTTCCTTGGAAGTTCACAGGTGCGCCTCTCCTCCACCCAAGGAGCTGGCAAGTCTGCAGGATCAGCTCTACATTTCCCTCCTCGGTGCTTCCCACGGTGTGATCAGTCAGGAGGTCACCGATGATACCAGTCAAATGGAATTGAAATTTCCATCCACGTGGCTTATGCAGAATGACCTGGATATTTTTCATGTGGGTCCTTGTCTTAGGTTGCAGTATACACTTGGAGTCTATTCAAGGGTGTCGTTCAAAATGACTAATGTGGCTATATTAAGGATGACTAATTTTGTGGATAGTAGAAAAAAAAAGAGGCAACTTCCTTGGACAGATTATAAATTGTGTTACTTTATATGGGTCAGATTATTTCATTCAAACTTTGTATTTATTCCATTTCTACCAACATCCGTCCTAGAGGCAACATTGAATACATTTAACTTTGGTCAAAACTCAAAACTTGAGAACAAAAAGTGAAGGGAGGACGATCAACAGGACTTAAATGTTGCACTGAAGTGATAACAATTTGGTAGCTCAATTGTAGAGAAATTTAAAAAAAGAATTTAATAGCGTTTTTGTAAACAGAGAAAGAAGAAACTTACAGCTGTGTTTCCAAAGGACATGGAATCCAGAAAGGAGAGGGTCAAGGTTCCTGATGTTCACAGTCTCACATAAATTTATTTTACAAGATTAATTTTTGGAGACCAATAATGTAGCATGTTAATTTTGTACCAAATAGGTCAGAAGAGATACTTAGTGCCAAAATGTAGATTTTCTGGAGACTGCTAGAAGCTCTAATCAAAGCTTTCACAAAGTTGACATTTCAGAAACTTGGATTTTTTTTTTAAGCCTAGGCTTGCAGTAGTTCAAATGAAGACCTTAGTTCAATATAAGTAATTTAGGTAAGATGGTAGAAAAAAAAGTAAACCCTATATTCTCATTAGGTTATGGCCTATATATTAATACCTAGAAGAGTGCTTCTCGCCCTTTTGCTAGTGGTGGTCTCTTTTAAGAATAAGATTTCTTAAAATTTCTGGGGGAAAAATATTAAAATTACTCCTCAAGTTAGAAAAATTACAGATACAATATCTGTAATTCACTCTATTCAGAGAATTCAATAATTACTTTACATCACTCAGGAAAGACAGCTCCTTAGATGAAGTAAAAAAACTTCAGCTTAAGAAATGTTAATCAAAAAATATTACAAAAGAAGGTAGTGGGGGGGATGCATAGTTTATTCTGCTGTTTAAAATTATCAGAAGTTAAGCACATGAGGACAGATAAGATTTTATTTAAAGCAAAATTTGTTGTATTCAAATAATTTATTTCAGGACTAGGTGCAAATTTTCATTTTTGCATGAGTAAAATAATTTGTTTTCTGAAGCAGAACAAATAAGTAGAATTTCTTATAAACATGGGAAGAAAGAAAAGCTGCCCCCAATTTAACACATTTTATAATTATTGTTTTGGAAATTTCCAGCGTGACCTTCAGAAAATCCTCTTCCTCTCTCCTGTCTGGTCTGGGACACAAGTAAGGCAGAGAGACAGTTCCCAAGTGTGAACCCCATGACAGGTGAGGAGCTGGTGAAGTTTAAAGAGCTATGTTTTATGGGTGACTCCCACATGGTTTTCCTTATCAATCTAGTCAGCCCGTATATTTTCCCTTTACTGCAAATTATAGTGTTTGGGGAAAAGCATTTTGTTCCATTGTATCTATACATATATGTGGCAAATTATACGTGGGATGAAACTCATGCCACTTGTCCTATGGGAAAGGAAACTAGAAATCAGAAAATTTTAACACCTGAAGTCCCACCCATCTCATTCAGCCTCTTCTTTTTTTCACCCAGACTAGGAGAGAGAGAAGGAAGGAATGTCAGCATCATACAGCTACAATGGAATGTTGGAGCAGGGATGCGAATCCAGGGTGGTTCCCGCGTTCCCAGACATGGTGGACCCCGTCGAGGGCAGAGGTCAGCAGCAGTGTGTTGTAGATACTAAATTTATGGTATTCAGTAGTTCTATTTCTTTGCACCCCAGGCTCCCACACAGAAAATGAGAGCCCAGACAATGACGATGGTTAGTCTCAGCATGTGGTTAATTTATACAGAAAATGGGGCTGATGCTTACTGAAAAACAATGTAATTTTTAGTCGTTGATGAGAAGTCATAAGCTTTCTTGGGTACCATTGTCGTGGGTAAGATGAAAGTCCAATGTGGACTCACAAATACTGGCTCCCTTAAACTGGATTAAGACCACAAGCCCGAAGAAAGATGATGGTGGGATTATCTTATGCAAAATCTCATTTTCTCGATCATACCAGGCAGCTCCAGATTTTTCTCTAAGGGTCTTGTTTAGCATGAGCATTGTGGAAATCAGGAGAGCGGAAGAGAGGGAAGGCGGGGAAATTTTCAGAAATGAGAAAGGAAAATGTATCCACAGTGTCCTAAATGTGTTGTGAATGTGAGCAGAATTTCCTTTTCCCCTCCTGGTTGATGATACAGCAGATCTTATTGTGTCTGAGCTTCCAAATCCCTTCCTGAGCTGTGTGGGCCTCCTTGGGGCAATGCTGCCCTCTCAGGACACAGATCTGTGTCCCTCACCCTCAAAGGGAGCCCTGATCCTTACAGCAGCCAGAAGCCACCCAATGAGGTGAAACACAGCAGCCCTCCCGCACCCCGCTCCAGCAGAGGATATTATTGTGGTAGAAATTAGGCTGAGCTATCACTTGTCTACTTAAAAAAATCCAGCACAGTCAGTGTCCTTGGTCTCGGCTGGCTTTTTATTTGGGATTGAGGAGAAATGGGTTTTAGGAAGTAGATACCAGCTCCTCCTCCCGAGAGACATCAATATTGACTAACACTGAAAAGTATCAGATAACCTAAAATAAAGCAGGAAAGTCATTATACTTATACTTTATTGATCCAGTCCCTGGCTACATGGGGGAAAAAACAAGTTACATTGTTGAATCTGGAAATCTCTAAGGCTACAACAACATGCTCTTAAAAAGTGGTGCATTCATCTGTGGGTCGGAAACAAGGACATTGTACTGAGCTGGGAGCGCGTTGTGAGAACGGAGAGAAAGGAAAACAGCCTCTTGAGGATGGGATGAGCGCTTTTAAAACAATTAGTGGGCAGACTTTCTAAAGAGATCAAAATGTATGTTTATAATAGTGACATCCTTTAAAAAGATCTCAGAAACTGGTGATAACAGTGCCAGTTTCATTCACAATCCTATACCGAGCTCAGGAACAGGAGCAAGTGAATGAATATTACCCACCAAGATAACATTTAAGTACTAACATATTTAACTTTGATAATTGCATTGCACTGATTTACAAGTCATTACCAGGGAAAAGAAAAACAGGAACAATTGCAAGGATTAATATTTTCCTCATATACACCCATGTACTGTACATACATACACCTGTAGAGATACACGCACACACACATGCATACAGCAAAGTTATAAACACACACACACGAAATATACATTGCAGAGAAAGTACTTTTTTGGGCAGCTTCCTAGTTACACACTTGACATTTACAAAGTAATACATTTGCCAGTAAAAAAACCACCTTGGATTCAACTGCTTTTAAGTCATGGTTTCTTGGTGGTATTGAAGATTAAAACTTGTACACATTTTTTCACAGGCCCCCAGCTGCTTACTCATCTTTTCTCACAAGAACTTTCCCATCTTTTCTCACAAGAACTTTCCCAGTCGATCAGTTAACTAACAAGCATTTGTTACACTGTGTCAAGTTCTGTATTAAGAGCTTTGGGGGATACAAAGAACAATATTGTTCCTGCCAAGGTGAAACATGGTTGAGTGAGGGAGAGAGCTGTTTTCCCCGAGTGTGTGCTTTAGTATCAGGGAACAGTCCAGTACCACCTGAGTGAAAGGACGAGTCTGTGCGCTGCGGAAGTCACGGAGGAATAAGTTCAAGACCTTGAACTAGAAAGACCTGGACTCCATGGAGAAAAGGGGAGCACAGAAGCAGAACCCTGTGTGCTGAGAGATTTTAATCAGTGGCGAAGTTTGGGAAACCAAAGTTCTAGATCTTATCCCAAGACAGACCCAGAACCTCAGCAATGAATAGAGCACACGGTTTGGCCTCACCTGCAGAAAACATCTTTCCCTGGACTGTATTTTTTGATTATATCCTTGACTGACCTGGATACAGTCTTCTAGAAAAAGCTATGCTAACACAAACACACACACAAAACCAAGAGAAACCCAGAACCCCTCGCCAGTGTTTTCAGCAATTGATGTGGGAACAACTGGACATCTGCATGTTAAAACAAAATCTGGACACCCTTCACAAAATCTTACACCCTTCACAAAAATTAACTCAAAATACATCATGGACTTAAATATACAAAGGAAAAACATAAGAGAAAATCTAGATTACATTGGGTTTTGCAATGACTTTTTAGATGTGATGAAATAATCGATAAGCTGAACTTCATTAAAATTAAAAACTTCTGCCTTGAGAAAGATACTGTTAAGAGAATAAGACAAGCCACAGACTGGGAGAAAATATTTGCAAAAGACCCATCTGATAAAGGACTGTTATTTAAAATAAAGAATTTTTATAATTCAATGATAAAACAAAATAATCCTATTAAAAGTGGGAATAAGATCTGAACAGATACTCACCAAAAAAGATCTGAAGATGGCAAAGAAACACAGGCAAATATACTCTGCATCACATATCATCAGGGAAATACAAATCTAAACTGCAAGACAGCACTACATACCTGTTAAAATGGCCAAAATCCAGAACACTGACAACGCCAAATGCTGGTGAGGACGTGGGGCAACAGGAATGCTCGCTCAGTCCTGGTGGAGATGCAATGTGCTGCAGGCGCTTTGGAAGACAGTTGGGCAGCTCCTCACAGCGTGAAACATACACTCACCCACATCCAGCGATCTGCTCCTTCACTGTTTCCCACAGGAGTTGAAAACTTCAATCCACACCAAACCCTGCATGCTGACGTTTATGACAGCTTTATGCATAATCACTGAAGTTTGGGAGCAGCTGAGGTGGATGAGTGAATAAACTATGGTCCATACAGGCAATGGGATATGATTCAGCATTAAAGAAAAAATAAGCTACCAAGCCACGAACAGACACAGAGGAACTTTGAATGTGTATTGCTAAGTGAGAGAAGCACTCCGAGAAGGCTGCACACTGTGTGATTCCCATCACAGGACATTCTGGAAAAGGCAAAGCTACAGAGGCAGCCTTGAGATCAGTGACTGGCAGGAGGTGGAGGGAGGGAGGGGCACACGTCGAGGACTCGTGTCACTGTGCACCTGTCCAACCTGCAGAACGCCCTGATGCACCCTGTGGACTTCGGGTGATAACAGCATGTGGATGTGGGTTTATCAGCTGCAACACACGTACATCTGGGCAGGGGGTCGGTGGGGGGCCGTGCATGTGAGCAGCTTTGCTGTGAACCTGAGAAGGCTCTAAAAATGCAACTTATTTAATGATAATAATGATAATGCAGGGGCCAAAGTGATCGTTGCCTGCAGGAGGTAAGGGAGGCCCATCACCAGCTTGCTATGTTTTTAACCTCTTTAAGCCTATTAGGGCGTCTGTAAAATGTGGATGAAACTCCACTCAAAGGAACAGTTTTTCCCTGGGTCAAACTACTCAAAAGAATTTTAATATGAGTATACAGAAGAGCTTGTGTAAGTTGACCAGCAGGGACGTGACAGACTGGTCCCCACACGGAGGTGGTCACCGGAAGGAGCTAGGCCTACAGTGCTGACACATACACATGAGGCATGTGTGGTCCATGGGAATCCAGTCAACTTGAGGAGGTGGGCAGGGACTGGCCAGCTGTGGAGGTTCTACTGTGTGTTTTAAAAACCCTGTCACTCTAGGCAGTGCTGCTGATGGGACCTTGCCCACTGTGTGGCATGGAATCTCTTTTTTGGGAGTCCACAATGGAAATACTTTAACTCTAGCACCAGAAAAATAGCTCTGCTCTTCTAGAGTAACTTGTGACTTGGTTTTTAGGGATGGTCAATATTGTAAGTGCACCCATCTTCTCCTTCCTTCCTTCCTTCTGACGCCCTTCTCCCATCTGGGCACTCCCTCCCTCCACCGGTCTTCTCCTTCCTTCCTTCTGATGCCCTTCTCCCATCTGGGCACTCCCTTCTTCCACCCATCTTCTCCTTCCTTCCGATGCCCTACTCTCTCATCTGGATCTCGCCATGAGCTTGATCCTGAGCCTCTGGTGGCTCTGCTACCATCTGCCGAGACCTTCACGTTCCCATCATTTCTGAGCTCCCTGTTCTCTTCCTGTGCTTCCATTTCTAAGGAGATGCTGGAATTAGCTGCTACCTCATCCTCTCCCCTCTGGGCACGGGACCCCTGCCTGCTCCTGGCCGGTGCTGGGTGGGAGCGTCCCTGTGCCCCCTGGGCAGTGTCTGTGTCCACACTCGTCCCCTTCCCACTCTCTGGGCAGCTGCTCTCCCAGGCTCCATCTGTGCTCTGACTACCCCGCCCCACCCCCTCCCTTCAGTATGGACTGAATCTTGATCTCTGCGTTCCAAAGGAAATAAAAGCCGTGAGATCACCCCCCAACCAGCTCCCTGCCATGGGATCAGGGCACCGACTTACAGCTGCAGCCCACAGAGTTCCTTCCTCCTTCATGTCAAGACAGACAAGGGGTCCCTCCCTCCTCTGACTAGCGTCTTTATCTTTTTTGATGTTCAAGTCTCTTCTGTTTTAAAAAAGAATAAATCTTCCTCAGCCAGACCTTGCCGTCTGTGTACTGCCCAAGCACCTGTTCCACCACCTGGTGAGACTCTTTAGGGCCATCTCTGCGGTATCCTCCTCCTTCCACCCCAATCTGGCCTCCCCCCACACCCCAGCTCGTCGCTCCTGGTCCTGACCTCACCTCTCCTCTCAATGGTAGCTGACACTAGTAAACTTCTTTTTCTTGCCCAAACATGACTTTTCCTTGGCTTCTGAGATAACTCACCCCCTGGATTTCACCCCCTGACTGCCCCAGAAGTTCACGATCAATAACCATGTGGGTCCTTCTGGCTCTGTTCATCCCTTAAATATTGCCATCCTTCAGGGCCCATTGACACAATCTCCATTCCACAGATGCTTTTGAAACTCAGCACCAGGTCTGTGAAGGTTGTCATTGATAAGCCGCGACCTCACAGGTGCCATGGTGCTCCCATAGGCTCCAACTCAAATGCCAGCTGCTGGCTGCTTGGTCTGGGCAGGCGTCCCACAGACCTCTCAAATGTGACATGTGTGTACCAACTCATCCCTTCTCCTCTTCAAACCTGCCCTTCCTTTAATGTTCTATATCTCCATAAATAGCCCCCGATTTATCTGCCCAAGCCAGAAACCTGGGAATCATTCAAAACTTCCATTTCTACATCAAGACTCTCCAGTTGATTATTAAGCCCTGTCTCTTGTCTCTCTGGACCATTTCTATAAGCCAGTCTCTCATCCCCAGGTGTGCTGTTCTTGGTGGTGATCATCCCCAGTCAAACCTCCCAGGCTCCCCCAACCCCAGCCCTCCTGTTCACTGGTGACCACCCTCTGGCCTGGAGGATCATTTGCCAATTCTGAAAAATAAGAATAAAAAAATTGAGCTAAAAAGTGGAAATGGCACTTCACAAAAGAAGATATTGAAACAGTCTGTGAATGTAGGAAAAGGTACATGATCTTAACAGCAGTGAGGGAAATACAAATTTCGATGCACAGAGATCTATATGCACCTTATACACATGTGGTGGTGAAGATGGGGTGACAGGATTGTTCACACTCCACCAGTAGATTGGTTGCTAACTTTGGGAAGCAGTTTGGCATCATGCAATGAATTTGAAAATGATACACACATATCCTGCAACCACCTGGACTATTGACTGCTCTCCAAGAATAGGATAGATGTTCCTTAAGGGAATAACTCTCAAGCTTTAATGTGCTTTGCAAACACCTGGAGGTCCTGTGAGGACACAGGTGACCAGCCCATATTGGGGACTGGTCTGCACATTTCTAACAATTTCCCTGGTGAAGTTGTGGCTGCAGGAACCGCACTTTGGAACCACTTCCTGGAGAACTCTATGCCTGTCTTTTCTCAGCAAGGGGCAAGAATGTCTGTGGTAGCGTCGTTGGTAAGAGCTACAACCCTAAAACATCCAAGGTCTATGCACAGTAAAAATCAATCACTGACTGTTTCTGTGTGATCCTAGAATTCTTGTATTAGAGCAAGGGACATGAGCAAGTCGGAGGCACTGGCTGAATCTCAAACACATAGTGTTGAGCCAGTGAGTCCCGTGTAAAGGAATACATACTATCTGATTCTGTTTACATGAGGTCAAAAAGTTACAAAAACTAGACTACACTCTTTAGAGATGTGGAAGTGCTGAAACTATATAAAAGCAATGGCAGCATGATAGGTGCCAGGGACTAGAGAGAAAGGAACTCGGGCTACCACTGTTCCCTCTGGAGGGGACAGTGAAGAGCCTATGGAATGGAGGAGGCTTCTAGAAGGTTAGTGATTTCGAGCCAACTCCACAGACCAAAGGCCACACTGATGGCAAATAAGCCCGAGTCTCCAAACACAAATACAATAGGGACCCACTTCGTTCATTCTGGCGTGTGCACATCTCCACAGCACATGGGAGTGGGGTCGGCTCTGGGAACAGACTTCTTACCAAGGTGCTCCCAGTCCAAAGGCCGCATTCTGCATGGTGTGGGCTCCACACTTCACTCTCAGTGTTTGGTCTTCTGGACCATGTAAGATCTTAGTAGCACTTTCTGTCCTAGTAACGGAGACAGCACCCAGCAAGTCCACTCACAGTTTCTCTTCCTCTCCACGCTTTTCCCCACCCGTCCCTTCCTCTCCTGCTGCTTCTAATCCCACCGCTCACTGCCATATGGTGTCTGAAAGCACAGTTTGTAAATCTAAATGTAGAAAAATAAATTATTTTAAAATCAATGTTTTTCTACAGCCTTTTAGTACGTGAAGTCCTGAGAACATATGAAGTTTTGATCTCATTACAGAGCAGATCTATCATCACTATAACTTCTAATTACAGTGTATGGTACTCTTTCAAGCAATTATATTCACAAATTCCTCTTCTGAGAAATGTTATGTGCAAAATATTCTTTACATGCTGGTGAAATTTTAGCAAGAAATATAAGTTTGCTGAGATGTTGTTTAAAAGACCACAGCAGACTCTGAAACCTATAAAAAAGATAACAAAAGGAAAAAAAATAAAAATGAGAAGTCACCTTAGGAAAAACACACTTAAGTTATAAATGAATCAGATACAGTTAATCTCTAAGTTATAAAAAATGTAAATGATTTAAATTATACAAAGTAAATTAAATAGACCAGTTAGCATTATTATAGAAAGATATTAGTCATCCCCTTTAGGTCTAATCCTAATTCCTTGTTGTCTGAATTGACTAGAACATCAATTGCTTCAATGTGGCGAACATCAATGACAATGTGGTGAACATGGTAACCTTTCTACCTGGCACACAAGAAGACTGTGACCATGGAGTGACACTGTATCACAAATATATTATTGCTGCTTATAAAAAGTAAAGCTTGTGACATGCTTGGAATTAATAAGTGGTTAGAATTAGCGGGTGTGTGGCAAAAACTACTCAGTTTCCTTTTACTGGCACATAGGTTTGGATAGTGTGACCAGGGGACCATTGTATTAGAATGAGCTGCTTGGCCAGTGAGAAACTTAGCAGATGGTTGCGCAGGATGCCTGCTTTGATTTTCATTCTCATACTCATTCAAGTTTCCCTTCCTGTGTTTGTCGGGCACAGGACCGGGTGCCAGGTCATATGGGAGTGGAAAAGGAACACAGAGTAGCTTGTCAACAAGAACCCATCTTCCCTTTGTTAATAGTAATAAGGCATGTGTGGCCCAGCTGGTGACGGAACTTCCTAGCACCAAAGAAATGAGAGAGGTGGTGTGAGCCGTCAGAAGTCAGGGGCTGCCTTTTCAGCTGTGTTCATTCTCCTTCCTATGAGCTTGGAGGTGAAAGCATCTTAAGGTCCAGCTTGAACCATACCCCTACTAGCACCACTCTGGAGCAGGAATTGGCAAATTATGACTTCGGGCCAAATCCAACTCACTGATTGTTTTTGTAAATGAGACTTTTAGTAGCTTGCATAGTGGTGGCTCCCTGCACTTTGGGAGGCTGAGGCAGGAGGATCAATCACTTAAGGTCAGCAGCTTAATATCAAACCAGGTAACACTGTGAGACTACATCTCTACAAAAAATAGAAAAATAAGCCAAGTGTGGAGTTACATACCTGTAGTTCCAGCTACTCAGGAGGCTGAGGGAGGAGGATCACTTCAGCCCAGGAGTTTAAGGCTGCTGTGAGCTATGATGAGGCCACTTTACTCCAGCCTGGGGGACAGAGCAAGACTCTGTTTCAATAAAATAAAAATAAAGAAAGGATTTATGGATCACTTATAACTGCTTTTGTGTAATAAGAGCAAAGTTGAGTAGTTGGGAGACAGACCACACGAGCTACAAAACCAAGAAATATAACTATCTGGTCCTTTACAGCAAAAGTTTCCCACTGCCTACACTGGAGGACGGCAGAGCAAGCAAAGAGGAAACTATCTAAATTAGCACTCCCCAACAGTCGAAACCAATCACCTGGGGACACTTATATGAAGGGGAAGTAAAGTTCCATGTCTTTTGAAGCAATACTTTTTAGCCTCTTTGACCTCCTAAAGAAGTCAGTTGCTCATGCTGGTGGGATGTACACAGAGGTCTGCACCTTCTTGGTGGTTTGTAGGATCTCAGAAAATAAACAAAACTCAAATCCATTTGACACTGAGCTCTAATCTTTTGGAGGTAAAACAATTTAAAGTTCTAATTTAGATAAGATTAGAACAAAGAAAAACTTATGGGTGTGGCCAAGACTGAAAGAAAAACAAATGTCTTGTTTTATTCCACGATTGGAATAGCAGAATTATGTGAATTTTCCCCTTTTATTTTGATACTCTACGATCTAGTTTGTACAAGGAGACATGAGAAAAATTACCTTAATTTTTGTTCTCTCTCATTATTAATAATCTAATTTGTTCTACTCCCCTTAAAATTACCTTTCTGAAACACTTAGTGTCAGCTCAAGTGCTTGGACATTTAAAAACAATGAATAACATTACAATGTAATATATACTCCATCAACACATCAATAATATAGACAGAACAATAACACACTGTGTTCAAACTTGTTAGACTATTTTTTTAAGCCTTAATAGAATTCACCCAGATTGAAATACATAGAGGGTACCAAAAAATGTGTATACATTTTAAGAAAGGAAAAACTGTGTTAAAATTATAATTCTCAATATATATTGATAACATTTGTTATTTGGTATCTTGTATCTCTATCTCTTGTAATTGCAGAAGTTAAATCTGACTACAATTTTAATAAAGTCTTTTCCTTTCTTAAAATGCAAATACATTTTCTGGCACCTGTGTCCCTTTATCTTTTCAGGGACCCCCTAATTCTGAGTTTGTAAGTATTTCCTTACCTGGTACTAACCAGAGAGAAAGGTGACTTGTAGATCCCTTCTTCTACACTTACAGGACTTTCCCCTTTTTTAATTAGGCCATCTTTCAAGTTCCACTATATGTCTGGTGGCTTTTGAAAAAATTTGTTTTAATTAATTAATTTTTTAATTTCAGGTTAATTTGAGGGTACAAAGAAATAGGTTACAATGTTTGTATTTGTTAGGTAGAATCCCTCTTATAATTATGTCCCACCCAAGAGGTGTGCCATGCACCTAAAATTGTGCCCATGGAGTGGGACCCTCCTCCCTCTCCTGTTCCCCCTCCCCCACTTTGAATTGATTTGAGTTTTTCTCTTACATGGGCATGTATTAGATTGTCTACTGGCTTCATACTAGTACTGAATACATTGGATTCTTCTCCATTCTTGTGATACTTTACTAAGAAGAATGTGTTTCGACTCCATTCACATTAATACAAAAGATGTAAAGTCTCTGTCTTTTTTAGTGGCTGAATAGTATTCCGTGGTATACATATATTACAACTTGTTAATCCATTCCTGGGTTGGTGGGAATTTAGGCTGTTTCCACATTTTGGTGATTGTAAATTGAACTGTGATAAACAGTCTAGTGCAGATGTCCTTACATTAAAAGGATTTTTTTTTTCTTCTGGGAAGATGCCCAATAATGGGATTCTAGGATCAAATGGGAGGTTTAATTTGAGTTCTGTGAGGATTTTCCATACTTCCTTCCAAAAAGGCTGTATGAGTTTGCAATGCTTTTTCTGCATCTATTGAGAGGATCATATGGTCTTTGTTTTTGCTTCTATTGATATGGTGAATTACATTTATGGATTTCCGTATGTTAAACTAACCTTGCATCACTGGGATAAAGCCTACTTGATTGTGGTGTATAACTTTTTTAATGTGTAGGTGCAATTTATTAGCCAAGATTTTATTGAGTATTTTTGCATCAATATTGATTAGTGAAATTGGTCTGTAGTTCTCCTTTTTAGTTGGGTCCCTTCCTGATTTTGGAATCAGGATGATGTTTGCTTCATAGAACATGTTGGGGGAGGTTCCTTCCTTTTCAATGTTTTAGAATAGGTTCTGCAATATAGGTACAAGCTCATCTTTGAAGGTGTGATAGACTTCTGATGTCAAGCCTTCTGGTCCAGGCCTTTTTTCTGTTGGAAGCATTTTTATTGTTTCTTCAATCTCAGTGCTTGAAGAATATTAATCTGTTCAAGAGATCTGTTTCTTCCTGCTTAAGTCTAGGAAGATGATGTGATTCCAGGTATTGGTCCATTTCCTCCACATTGTCAAATTTCTGGGCATAGAGTTTTTTATAGTAGTCGGAAATAATCTATCTCTGTGGTATCAGTTGTTATTTCCCCATTTTCATTTCTGATTGAGGTTATTAAAGATTTTACTTTTATGTTTCTAATTAATCTTGCCAATAGTTTGTCAATTTTACTTATCTTTATGAAGAACCAACTTTTTGTTTCATTAATTTTCTGGATGATTTCTTTGTTTTAAATTTCGTTTGCTTCTGATTTAGTTTTGGTTATTTCTTTTCTTCTGCTAGGTTTAGGATTGGTTTGCTCTTCCTTTTCCATTTCTTTAAGATGATTCATTAGATTGTTGATGTGCTCTCTTTTTGTTTTTCAGATCTAGGCACCTGCTGTGAAGAATTACCCTCTTAGGACTGCTTTTATAGTGTCCCATGGGTTTTGGTAGCTTGTGACTTCATTGTTGTTATGCTTCAGGGAGTTAATGATTTCCTCCTTTATTTCTTTGTTGACCCAGCTGTCTTTCAGCATAAAGTTGGTTAGTTTCCATGCCTTTGTGTGGGGATGAAAATTTTTGTTGGAGTTGAGTTCCACCTTTATTGCCTTGTGGTCTGAGAATCAATTCTTTTGATTTTGCTGAAGTTTGATTTGTATCCTAGGATATGATCTATTTTGGAGTATGTTCCATGGGCTGACAAGAAGAACATATATTCCTTAGCTTTAGGATGGACTATTCTGTACATGTATATTAATCCCAATTGTTTAGGGTCATGTTTAAGTCTCTTGTATCTTTGTTTAACTTCTGTTTAGAGGATCTGTCCAGTTCTGTTAGAAGGGTATTAAAGTCCCCTGCTATTATGGTGTTATAGGATATTATATTGCTCAGACCAATTAAGGTCTGTTTCACAAATCTGGGAGCATTTATTTTGGGTATGTAAACATTTAGAATTGAAATGTTCTCTTGTTGTATAGTTCTCTTGACCAGTGTGAAGTGACCTCTGGTGGGATTTTTTTTTAAGGCTGCAGGGGAGTTGCTGTCTTCACTAATGTCAACTATAAGAGACAGTCTGATAGTCCATAGTGAGCCCATGAGTCTATAATGTAGACTCAGATGGGAGCTAGAGCTCATATTTGGGAGGCTCTGTTAGGGCAAGGCTGTAGGAACATAGGGAAGAGTCACCAAGAGCCAGAAGCAAGAGGACTGAGTTCTTAGTGAAGCTCAGGGGTGTTTATGTGAGTAAAGCAAGAGTGTATCTGAAGTTTGGATTGTTGAAACATCAGGAACCAGAGATGGTATATATTATGGAGAATAAACAACTCTGGAATTTTGCATACAGAAATATGTAGAGAAGGTAGGCTCATAGGAGAAAGAGCCTGGGAAACTCACACAGGAGCTGCCTTTGCAGGAAAAAGCATGTGTTGGTAATTACATTTTCTATCTGGCAGCTCAAAAAATTTCCCTAATTGCTGAATCTTGTCCTTCCTGCATGACCACTTAGTCCAGGCCTCTGTGCCTACAAGCAGGCCAGAGAAAACATCTGCTTTGGTCTGTGGGATTAGTGTTAGGAGTAGCAGGATTCAAAGATGTTTCCCTTGTGCTTTGGCAGGAGCAAAGGCCAACACTGTGATTTATTTTCAAGTCAGCATTCTGACTGCCATTGGCAGTGTCCTAGCATCACCTTTACATGGAAGGGACCCATGTTCAATCACATCGTATGGTTTGTTTCTTAGAAGTGGAGCGGGACCACAGAAAATCATGGTTGGCCAGATGTTGGGGAGATATGGAGACTGTTGCTTCACCTTGAGTTAGAGGTGACAGTAGCAGTGAAGTTGTCAAGGGCAAAGGTGACCATGCCATGGTGCGGGGATGGTGGGAAGACTCCCCACAGAGGCTGGGATGTTGTGTTGGGTGTGCAGAGAGGGCCCATTCAACACACAGTATGCTGCAGGCACTCTGCCACCTTAGCTGCATATAGGGCTGTGTCCCCAGCAAGGAGGCCAGTGGTCACCATGGGCTTCCGCCCAGAAGAATTTAGAGACAGGGCATGCAGTCTGGGATCCTGCTGGCCATTCCACCACACACTCATTCACAAACTTGATGTTTGTGGACTCCAGTGACCCTACACTACCTCACAGGCCACCAGGACGCTGATTCTGAGCTGGGGATCCTTATTCCCATGCTCTGCCTGTTCCGGGAATGAAGAGACTAGAGTTCTTCCATCTGTGCTCCTGGAGGTGTGGGACGCTGGCTTCAAGTCAGGTCCTCTGCGCCCTGACTCAGGGGTGCATGCTGCAGCCCATTTTCCATTTTTGAGGCTTTCTTCCACAAGGAAGCCAAGAGTGTATCCCACCCACCATGGACTATCAGACTCCACATTTCCTGAGGACCTAAGGTGCAGAACACTGTGCTGGGTGCTCTGAGGCACTGAAAAATTAAAAGAGATGGTATGACTCCCACATCAAAAAATTTATAATGCAATGAAATGTGAGCAAAGGATGTAAGTCCCTAAAGGCTGAGCCCCTCCTGCTCGTGCTCAGAGCTCCAGGCTGGGCAGTATGGGGGGAGAAGTTCTACCCTGGAGGAGCCGAGCTGACAACATTGTGAGCCAAGGACAAATTATTAATGAGATCCCTGGGTTACTTCTCAGCCAAAAAAAATACAAATTCCAGCTGAACAGAAGCCAAAGTCCTGGTCCAGTGTGACCAAAAACCATTGTCACACTTCAAGGATACACTGCTTTATGGAATGAACAGTGGGGAGTGGGACTGCTGTTCTCAGGAGCAGGACCACATGATGGGTGCACATGGCTGGCGTGGCCCCGACACATTGTCCACAGCAAGTTTCTATCAGGTCACAGCTCCGTGCCCACAGGCCTGTAGCCAGCTGCTCTGTCGGTTCTCTGCTTTGCAGTGCAGTGCCATTGAGAGTGGTGACCCGGGAAAAGGGGTCCGGGAAGCTTCAGGTGGCGTTTTGATATTTCTCAGGAGGAGTAAGATGATTACTTGTCATGCAAATAAAATACAGAGCAGAGAGAGATGCACAAACCTCAGTGACTTCCCTCCCTTTTTCTTTTCCAACTTTCTTTGACTGTCACAAGTTTTTCAATTTATTTTTCCAAGCGTTTAATAAAGTCTTTTGAGAAACAAGCAGGTCAAAGACTTGGAGAAACATATGCCAACGCCACTTAGCGAATCTTCCTCCTAGACACCCACTTGCGAGGCAGCCATCTGCTGCTCTGTCACGAGGTATTTATAGCCCCTTGCTTTGTCCTAATTACCCTGCTTTTACTGAGATGCTTCCAGCTTTGTCTCCCCCCTTTGGAAGGAACAACAGGGTAGAGTTAGTTTCTAACTGTTGTATCCTTTCTTTCCCTTTCAGAAATTATGATAGAGTTACTCCCAATCTTAGAAAGATTTGCCTGATAGCCAAGCGATACTTTGCCACATAGTCAGACTTTGTAGAGCAAAATCACTTTTCCACTTCTCCTCATCCTACAGAGACTCAAATATCAGAGTTCAGTGGAGCAACGTATAGTAAGCCATGGGCCTTCAGTCCTATTTTAAAAGTGCTGGATATTTATTTATTACTTAGGAAATAATATTATTGAACTAGAAAATCAATCACAGGCCTCAGAATGAGAGACACGAGCGCTCACAACAAAGGCAATCAGCTCCATTCATCCCAGTCTAACCAGAAGCCTCTCATCTCTAAAAGGAAATCATCCCTCTCAATTTAGGACTGACTCAAGGACCACAGGGCTGGAGTCCTTTGTAGAAAAACTTCCCGGCTACATCAACATCTCCGCTCACAGCGGAAGACAGCTGCTGGGTTCAAAACCCTAGACAAGGAGTGGGTTCCCGGACCTGCATTTCCCTCTGTGGTGTCACAGCCCCTTCCTCCTCATTTGATCAGCAGCACCCCCACCCATACTGTTTGTTCTCTCCATTGCCACCCCTGCTGTCACCCAATATGAAATCAAACTGGGACAGTGGCTCTGTAAGCATTTGGGAACACATTTGTGAGAACTCTAGTCTAGGTGGAACTCGCAGTAACTCTGCAGACTGCTTTTCTAGTGTTTCAAAGTAGTAGGTCTCCCTGGAGGGCAAGGGAAGAACACTGGAACTTGCTCCTTACCCATTAGGGTGCTCTGAGGGCCCACAACAGGAGTGGGTGGGTACAAGCTGTCTTTGGATGGGTTTGTCGGTGTCCCATTGTTGGGCCTCTGGGCGGAGACATGGGGACTGGTGTCCACCTGCTTCAGGGACCAGAATAGAGAAGGGGCACCTGCACGGGCTTGGGAGCACAAACAGTGGTGTCCAGAAGAAGATGCCCCTGGGCCTCAGGAGCACCACGCCCGTGCTTAGAGGGTGGGGACACAGAGATTCAGGAGAGTCTGGGGACACCTTTGTTTAGCTGCTCACATACTCAGATTCAGGAAGCAGCTCCCTGATGGAAAGGGACCACACAGGTTGTCTCTGAGGGGTGCTGGGTGCCCAGGGGCTGGGCAAATGCTGGGGAGACCTGGGACCTTACAGCCAGGGAGTCCACAACTCAGTGCCTCAGGAACCTGGACAGCGTCCTTCCCTCCATTCCAGCCATCCTCTTCTCAGGAAAAATAGACATAGACAAGTCCCTTCCTGTGGGACTTAAACAATTATAAAGCCAAACTATAAAGTCAACTATTTATGACAGTTTTATAAAGGAAATCTAATGGTCCAACTACAGGGGGGATAGTTCAATAATTTATGACAAGTCAGGGCTTACTGAAAGTTGTAAAAATGATCTCACATATCTTTGTGGCACAAGGGAAAAAGACAGTATGATATTAAGTGAAAAAAGTAGCATAGTCTGGAATACAAAGCATGATGCCAGTTATGGACTTCAAACAGAAGGCTAGAGGGAGAGGTGGCACAGTCTCCCAGCATTCTGTAAGTTGTGGTTTGTAGCAATTGTGACAATTGTAAGCAATTTTTTTTTCTTTTTAGACAGTGTCACTCTGTCGCCCTGGGTAGAGTGCCACGACATCATAACTCACAGAAACTTCGAACTCCTGGGCTGAAGCAATCCTTCCTCCTCAGCCTCCCAAGTAGCTGGGACTACAGGAGCCCTCCACAATGCCTGACTAGTTTTTCTATTTTTAGTAGAGACAGGGTCTTGCTCTTGCTCAGGCTGGTCTTGAACTCCTGAGCTCCAGGAACTCCTGCCTCAGCCTCCCAGAGTGCTAGAATTACAGTCATGAGCCACTACACCCCCAGGATTTTTTGTTATAATATGTATTTTCTAAAGTGTCTGCAGCATTTTAGTTACATTTATAATTGGAAAACAGGATGTTTAAGGTCTTTCTGACCATATCACTACTTCCTACTTCATCAAAACTAATAGTTTGGAAAAGTTAGCTATCCATCACTAAGGAGCCTTGACCTTCATTATCATGTTCATGCACCAGGGCCTCAATGTGGACTGGCAGGTGCGCAGCACCATGGGATGTCACACAGGAAGCAACTCACAGCATCCTCCCTCTCACGCCTGGATCACATCATTGGTGTGATCAAAAAGGCAGCTTCACAAAGGGAAAATGCTTATAGATCCCACTCGGGATTTACATCATAAATTGTGATGTTACTGAAATGTTAACAGTATAAGCTTCCCTTCCTGTGCGACTTAAACAATTACAAAGCCAAAATAAATGTATAAATTCACTGCAAAGAAAAGTGTAAAATGAAACAGAAAAGCTAGTTAGATCTCCACTTCCAGTTAGTGACCGTCTGCACATTATTAATACTCTCTCAACCTGTTTCCTCTGGGACACATGACATTAAGAATAGTACTGATAGGTATTTTTTTTTGAGGGTTAAATGACACATTGTGTGATGCAGTAACTATTCATCATCGTTCTGGGGAATATCAAAGACTGGAAGCTGGACCTTGTTCCTGCACTGAGATCCAGCAGCTTGTGAGCTCTCCACTGGACAATACCAGGAGACTGAGCACCCCACATCATCACCTAAACGTTGTCCCCCGGGGGAGTTTGGCCCAAGCACCTAAAAGTTGTCTTTCTGTCCCCCCGTCTGTCGCCTGGTCTGCAGTGAGCATCACGCTCACCTCTCCTGTGCTCCTTCCCTTTCTCCATCAGTAGCATGATGGTAGAATCACATGCATAGGGGCAGGACAGAGGCTGAGGAGTTTGTGATGCTTTAAGCTTGTCCTTCTGAAGTTAAAAGTTGACTTTTTCATTTGTCACATGGAGAACATTGACCAGGACCTAGAAGAGCAGGAAGAAATGACAGGGTGTACCAAAGCCATGGAGGCCCCTGAAGATGCCGGGTGCCGGGTGTGGGGAGGAGTCACAGCTCGAGAGCCTGACACAAACCCTTCTGGTGGTCAGAGGTAAGCAAGAGTGTGCAGGAAGACCTCATCTTTCTGGACAAGAGCTGGGGCACATTAGTTTGGAGCCAAGATGACCATGTAGAGGGTTAGAAGAGAAAATAACTATGAGTATTCACGTTACCCACAGGAGACATCATTCCTGCAAAAACTCTAATAAATACCTCCCAAGTACCAAGTGAACTTCCTCCATGGGGCCTTACAATCCTGCTTAGGTTCTGGGGAAAAGCGTCAATGATGGGAAAACAAGTAAATATTTAAAGAATTCTTTCGATAAAATTGCTTTAAAAAAGATGTTGAAAGTGTGAGACATCCCTGCTGAGGCACTTGGATGATTAGGTATCTAGAAAGATGCAAAGGGTTTATTTGATGGGACCCAGTGTGGGGAATTAGCCTGGACCTCACAGCACCAGGAGCAAAAGTCATTCCTTTTAGGCCTCCAGCAGGAGTGCCATGGAGTCACCAGTGTGTAACATGAGAGGATCGTAGGTGTGCCACAAAAATTTTTAAAGAACATTAATTAAATTATTTTTGAAAGAGGTTCAAAAAACAGTAAGTCTATATTTTTTTTACTCTTTTCTTTTTGATCAACATAATTTAAGTGTGCCATGGAAGTTTAACTATAGATTCAAATGTGTCGTGAATTAAAGAAGGTTGAAAAATACTGTTATAGGCAGTCAGTGGCAGGAGGACAGTGTCAGAGCGCATGTGACCCTCCTCTTGGGACTTCCAGAGCTCATAGGGAGTAACTTAGAGGCAGAAATGTTCCCATTTTTGAAGGCATTGAGGAAACCACTGGTGCAAAGAAAGTATATGACTAATTTCCCTTTCTTGGAAATCTGAATGGCAGATCATAAAGAGCATGAGTAAAAAGAAACAAATCATTTAATCAAATAAGCCCTAAGACAACATTGTTCTGGCTTATTTCATGATATGAGAGCTGTCAGCATGCCTCACATAAGTAACTGTAACTGGGAAGCCACTGACATTTGGTTGAGGTCCCTTGGAGGGCAAAGGAGAGTAGATCTCTTGGCTAGTTAAAATTAGGTTTGGCTACACATAGCAGAAAACCACAAAAATAACAATTGCTTAAGGGGAGTGGGGTTTCACTTTTCTGTCACGGAACTCTGCAGGTGGGCAGGTCAGCTGGTGGTTGCTAAGGACCCCTGCTCTGATCTTTCCACCCTGACATTTTCAGTGCATGTATGACTTTCATTTACAAGGCTACCTCATGGTCCAGAATAGCTGCTAGAGCTCCAGCTGTCACATCTTTAAGGAAGGAGATAAAAAGAGGAAAAGCAGAGATGAAAATGGACTCTTCCTAGCAGTCTATGCCTTTCAAGGAAACTTCTAGAAGTCACACTCAGCATTTTCACTTCTATATTGGCCAGTTTAGTCACATGGCCATGGGAAACCACACACAAGCCCAATAAATGTGCCATTTAGTGTCAGGTAAAAAAAAAGTTTGGTCTTTAAGAAGGGGCAGTGGATGGATATTGGAATATATATGCATATATATGTATATATATAGTCCATAAAATTTATGTGAAATTTAAAATACTTCTCTCTCTCTCTCTCTCTCTCTATATATATATATATACATATATATGATCATGTGAGCAATATTGAATATTCCTCATAATAAATTGAATTATCTAATATTTGTTAATATTTATTTCTATCTAATTAATAACATTTCCCCATCTCTCATATGTATAGAGATTTAATGTATGTCACTTACTATAAATATTTAATGGATAAAAATATTAAATAGATAATTCCATTTATTATAAGGAATATTGAATATTGCTGAAATGATCATAGAAGCTGAGAAGTCTCACAACCTGCTATCTACAAACTCAGAAACCCAGGAAAGCCAGTGTGCAATTCAGTTCAAGTATGAAAGTCTAGAACCAGGGAAGCCAAGTAGTGAGGCGGAAAAGGAGGGCAGATTCCTCCTTCCACCACGTCAGGACCTCAGTGGATTTTTTTGAGGCCCATTTACATCGGGAAGAGTGATCTGCTTCATTCATCAGGAAACATTCTTACAGACATACCCAGAAACAATGTTTAATCTGGGCACCCCATAGTCAAGTCAGGTTGACACATATAAAATTAATCATCACACCCCCTCCCACAAAAGTCGTATTTCTTTGAGAGAACACAACAGGCCCTAGACCCTCAGACTTGTGTGAGATTAGAGAAATGCTTCTAGGGCACACACCCTGTCTGCATGCATTTCTTGTCCTCAGGGTGGGGGTGGACACGTTGCGAGTGAATCCAGCTCCACAGATGCTCATCACTCTGAGAGGTTCTGTCTTAACCATCTTCATTTCTTACCACATAGTGGCCATGTAAGAAGGCAATGTCAGGAACGTTTGTGGGTATTCTCCATCTTTTCTTCTTGCCTCACTCTCTCTCCTCCTTAGAAGCAGAGGAGGATGGAAGTGAGTTGGGGCTGACCAAGGATTTCCAATCTGGTCTTGGTATTTTAATGGAGGCATTTGGTATCTGGGCAGTAACCAGAGCCCAAAGCAAACTTGCAAATAGGCAGAGTTAGTCTTTACTTCCCTTGGGGCCCTCGATCTGCCACCTCCTGTTTCCTGGTGCAAGAGGGCGTGGGCAGAGCTGGGGCAACGGTGACACTCTGTTGAGCAGACTCTTCCTTTTCTCTAGTCTCCTTGTGCCCAGCTCACAGTGAGATGCCCGGGTTGGAGACTGGGTGAGCCAATGCAGCCAGAAGCGAAGGTGTTCAAGAAGCTATTTTATGTGGGACACTCAGCAAGGTTTAGGAACCAAGGCCCTTTGTCCTGTCCTCTCCCTAGGTCCAATCTGGTTGTTAGAAGTAGAAATATAATTCTCCGCAGATCACTACCATGACAACATTTCCCTGATTTAAACCATTCAAGCTTCAGCCAAAATCAGGCTGCTGACAATTTTCCCCATGACTTTCTGAAAATTACACCTTTCTGCAAGCGAATGAGTCACTTTGGCTGCTATTTCAAAATGTTGAATCTTCCGCAAGAATAATTAGAAATAATTATTTGGTAGTTCCTTGTTATTAAAGCAATAAAAGGAAGTACCTAACTAAGTAGAAAGAATATAGAAGAACAAAGGAGGACCAGAGAGGAGGAAAGTGTAGGTGATTCTGAGGCTATCTGTGGAGACTCTATTCAGGGTTTTTACTGAGAAATCTGTATGTTCATTTAAATGAATACATTTCCAAAAAAGAAAACATTTTTAAAATTAATGTTGTGGAGAGGACACGTTGCAGAAATAATCATACTTTAAATGGTCTAGATACTAAGAATTTTGAGGTTATTTTCTATCATTATTAGAAATAAAATGAATAAGAGCCCTAAGACCACAGAGAAGGATTGCTTATGTTCGCTGATAGGTAATGGTTGTTAAAGCTAAAATGTTTCAAAACAGCTTTTCTTATCTATTGCCTTGTGTAAGATCAGGAGCAAGACCACAGCCTTCAGAAAAGTTTCTATGTAAGGTTTCTCTTTGAGGGTTGTCGAATTCTCCCACTGTCACCACCGCCCCCTCCAAAAAACCCTCCAGAAGATTTGGGGGCTTCCCCCGTCCGGCTTGGAGTCACTGTCTCTGTCCTGAGTTGCCGTAGTCCCATGCACCCCAAAGCAACTCTTCCCCTCCCTTAGAAACAGAGGCCCTAGGTGGGTGAACCAAACCCCGAACCAGAGAGTTGGAAGTCCAAGTTCTAACACTGGCCAGTTACCCACAGTTTTATGCCCGTGGTCTCTATAAAACGAGGACATTAAAGCAGAAGGTGTGTCGGGCTTTCTCTAGCTTGGTGACTGATGCTGTGCTCTCCTACCTGAAACTCAGCCGTAGCAATGTTATGTCTTTGGCCTAAGGTTTCTGGCCTTCATTTCCAGTTTAAATGTAAATGCCCACACAGGGGTAGCGTATGAATGACTTCCATGTTAGAGTGAACTGTTTTCAGAATCGTGATAAATAAAGCTATTAAACCTTATGTTTGGCCTTATTGCTAATGATACAGAAAAATTTATAAAGGACAGCTGATTGGTTTGTTGTTTGCTTGTCTTCCTTCCTTTCTTTTTTTCTCATAATCTTTTACAAAGTGAAAGTTCTCCTTCAAACCCTTGTTAGGATGGTCTGCGTATTTCTTTGCAGCCTAATTGCTTAGAAACGATGAAGTATAATTACCAACTCTTCCCTGATTTCTCTGATTTTAGTCTTGGTTCCTGTGTAGATTGATTTCAAAGTAAACCTTTGAAGATAAATCTCTTCCACTAAGCCACAGTTAGGAAACAAGATTAAGGCACTGGCTGCCAAAGTAACAGCTGTTTTTTTTTTTTACTTTTTTCCTTTAAGTGTCACAAGTTACCACATACTGTACTTTTTAATGGAAAATCCCCACATTGGAGCTCTTGTTATATTTTCTGTGGTATCTTGAAAATTCTGTTGGCTATAAGCCATCTGGATTTTTCTGTGGTCTACTCAAGTTTCAAAGTTGTGATACTTAGAATGTATTTTGCAGGGTTTCCATCAATCAAGGGCACACAGTTCTCGTAATCTTGTGCTGTTAGGTCACACGGGACCATTGATGTTGGTCTGCCAATAGACTTGTGCTGGTTGCCTTTTTAACACGTGCTCCTGGAGTCTCTGCTGCTGTCCCTTATTCTGTGGTTTTCTAAGTATCTGCCCCTTTGCCTATTTGAAATGCTTATCCCTGGATAGCGAAGCCCCTGGTTTCTTACTTCTATGGTTATTAAACATTAAGATATATATTTTTTACTTATATGCTTATTTATATCTTACACACACACACACACGTCCATCCAGGGAACTAAAACCTAATCCCAGAACAGGATGTCTGAAAAGGGTGCCCTTCCTCTCTTGCAGCATGATTAGGGAAATGTGTACTGGCCTTGGAATTAAACTTACATCCTTAATTGTCAGATGGCTTTGGGAAAGTCCCATTTTCTCATTGAGCTTCAATTCTGTCATTTGTAAAATAGCGATTCAAATATTTACCTTGCAGGTTTGTAGTGATGCCCAGATATGAAACGTGCATATGAGGTACAAACAAAACAAAATACCATCCTGAGTTGCCCCTCTGTTGCTGGATACAGTAGTTGTTTTAGATTACTCATTATTGTAAATGAGGTTATCTTGTGACAGAGAGGTTCTTCTCTGCAAAGGCACTGGGGTCACCTTAGATTCTGTCTGCCTAGGGCCCCTTAGAATTTACCTTCTACAGTGACCAGCAGAGTATTTCCCCCTTGATCACTGTTCACAGGGATAAGAGAGGAATATATTAGAAGACATTCCGGTTGCATGAGAGGTCTAAGTCTAGAGTATTTTATGCAACACAGAACCTTCATGCCATGGCTTTTATTTAACGACTGGGTCCACCACATAAAGGACATCTTGGTTCTTGGTGATCCTCTGCTGTAGAACAAGGATGTGACTTCAATTGCAATAGCAGAGCTTCTATTTAATGATAGTCCACATCTTAGCATCTCTCTGTGTTTCCAGTGATGCAGACCCATCACCCCTATAAAAGGAGGTATGGGAGACACGTGGTCCTGTGCACAGGTGCAGAGGGACGAGGGTGGAGGGGATGCAGGGTGACAGTGGTACTGGGGCTGAAAGGGAGAGACCTGACTGGACCAAACGAACCAGCCATACAGAACAAACCCTGGCACTGGTGACTCCAGGGGAAACAAAACATGGTGCAGAGGAGGAAAGCAGATTGCAGCTCACTGGCATTCGCGCAGTCACAGTGAACACCAACTCTAAACAAAAGTGTTGTATAACTATAATACGTGGGGAAAACAGGGCTAGAAATCATGTGTGAGAATAAGTCAATAAAGCAAACTCTGAAAAAAATCTAGAGGCAGCAGTATAAATACTCTATTAGAAATGTAAAACGAATTTCAGAAGACACAGCTAAAAAGGGTTGGAAAGTCTAAGGAGTAGAATATTCTTCCAGTTATTTGCATGTATAACTTGAATAAAAATTAAGAGGATGGGGGAAAATGCAGCCAAGGAAGAAATTTTAATTACAGTACTTCTTAAGTAAACATCCTTAAAAAAAAACAAACCACTAAAGGTCTTTCTTTAAAAATTAAGCTGCATTTTACTTATGTGACATAAATTTCCTTCCTCTGTGAAGAAAATCCTTTCTGTCTCCCAATGAAAAATATATTCTTATCTTTAAAAATAGCACAACCAAGTCAAAATTTAATAAACTCTGATGCATACTAATAGCCTGGATTTCCTCTTCGAGATGTAATTTCCCTACAGTAAAATGCATTCAAGTGACATTTCTATTTGCATCTGTGCCACCCCTACTACAATCAAGATATAGATAATGGGGCTGGGGCAGGTGGCGTACTCATGTACTCCCCTGGGCTCAGGAGTTTAAGACCAGCATGAGCAAGAGTGAGACCCCGTCTTTAAAAATAGCTCGGCATGTGGTGGACGCCTGTGGTTCCAGCTACTCGAGAGGCTGAGGCAAGAGGATCGCTTGAGCCGAGGGGCTTGAGGTTGCGGCGAGCTGTGACTTCAGGGCACTCTAGCCTGGGGCAATAGAATGAGCCACTGTCTTGGGAAAAAAAAATACATATATATATATATATATATATATATATAGAGAGAGAGAGAGAGAGAGAGAGAGAGAGAGAGAGAGAGAGAAGTAATGGAGCATTTCCATTATCCCTGAAGTTCCTTTGGCCCCATCTCAGACAATCCCTACCTACCGTCTTGGGCAACACTTGCCTGATTTGTTTCTTTAGATCACATTTGTCTTTTCTAGAATTTTGTATACGATGAGATGAAATACATAGTCTGTACTTTTGCTGTTGACGTCTTCCTAACGCATTAGACGCCCATCCGTGCTGTGTTGTTCCTTCTATCACTGATCAGCATCTATTATATGAATAAAGCATAATTTTATGTAAGATAGAAATTTCTGGCAAAACTTTGGAGAGTTAATTTTTTTTTTCCTCAAGGCTCTTGCTTACAAGCTCTTCCTCCCCACCAGGCAAACTCTTTCCATGGTCAATTATCAAAAAGGGAACAAGGAACTGACCGTGAAGTCAGCTTCTTCTGGGTAACCCAGCTCAGTTGCTTAGCAACAAACAGAAATACTGTATTAGTTTAGTGGATTCTGAACAAAAAGGTAATCATCTTTTATCCCCAGATAGATAGGAGATTATGTTATTCCAAGTAAAGTGGGAGCAAAAAATAAAAACCATCCAAGTGGAAAGAAAACACATGTGGTAAATAAAGGCTCTTGGTATCTTCTGGAGGCACCTAGTGGTCTGTTAAAGACTGAGGAATCCATGTTTATTCTAAACACCATCACATTAGGCACCCTTGTGCAAAATCTCTTCAAATGCACAAATAAGTGATACCAAAAATTGATAATTCATGATAGAAATAAAGAGAAACATGTTAACCTTTATTAGTGTACATTCTGCCATTAGTGACTTGAATAAGAAACGCCATCCCATGTGTATGCCCCTTCCTAAGAGAAGACAGGAATTCTGGTGTGTGTAATTCTTCCGCTGTTCATAGTGAAGATGATGGACTTATTTTGGTTCCCCTCATTCCTTAAGCTCATAAAGAATGGCGTCCTCTCTGCAGGCGATGTTGCTGACTGAGGTTTTTTTTTTTTAACTTCCTCAAGAGTTTTGCCAACTTGCAAGCACCACTTCCTTTTCATTGTGGGTGCCTCCCTCCAAGCACCCAGCAGTATAATCCAGCAGAAAGAGCTCCGCTAAGAACCGTGATTTAATGAGCCCACCATCTCCCAGGCATTTAATGGGAAGTGTTTAATAATCAATCCATCAGAGATCAGTTTCACTTAGTTTTACAAGAGTGGAAGGAAGACAGAAACCCTTCACCCTGGCAGGGCTGCTCTGCACCGCTGTCTCCTGACAACAGATTTCCTGGTTTAAATCAAGCCCCAAGGGGATGGGGATGAAGTGGTCCCGCAGTTTTCTGTCAGTGCCGGGTGTCTGGTGAAAGACAGCTTTGCAGTTGCACGTATTGTAGGGGCACAATCGTCTGCCAAAGAATTGGTTTTCCATCTCCCACATCACTCCTTTTCTTGGGATTTTAAGAATCAGCTCTCCTCATAAACGTGTTTAATTGTAGCCTTCAGAGAAAAGAGATAGAGGAACACATGTCTCAGAGCTGCTGCTTTTTTTTTTAATTTTCAGTTTAATTAAAAACGTTCTGGTCTTTTCTGGCTGTGAACTATGAGAGATATCCTCTTGTGTTCTGAATTGTGTGTGCTGCAAGCACGCACAGAGACAGAGAAACAGGAAGGCAGGCTCTGCAAAGGCGCTTGCAAAACCAAAACACATCCGGAGCCGCACGCACAATGAATGAACTGCCGATCGCTGCTGGCCAAGGCGGTGCTGCTGGGGGCCTGAGGTGCAGCAACCTCTGAGTTACCAAGTGGCTGTGGTGTGTTACTCTCTGCTTGTGACATGTTGTGGCTGTGGTTTCTGCTCAGGGGATTTATCAGTTAGAAGAACAGACCTGCTAGAAAAGGATGGCTGTTTGCATTAACACACTCTGCTCACCACTGCTACATCTGGGGCAGTTTACTGAAATTGATTTGCCTTTGAGTTAAAAGGCTTAAGATTCCCAAAGGATGTGCGTCCATGTCTATGTATTTCAAAACATACAAAAGAAGAGCCAGTTCTCTTACTGCTTAATTTTTAGCTTACTCTTCCCGAGGGACAGATGATGCTGAAAGGAAAATAAAAAAACTAAAGGCTTTGGATCAGCACCGTATTCTCTAAAATTCACATCTGAGGTCAGTGGTTGGCACTAAGGTTTTTGTTGGTTTGCAAGTCATCCCTTCTTTATCTTTCTGAGTTTTCTCTTCTCTGCTGTGAGTTTCTGGTTAAAGAGCAAGAAACCAATGGTGATAAGAAAAGGTAAGAAATAGCTATTTGTGAAGCAGTAACAAAATGGAAACTAAAAAATTGCTGCATGTTAAGATACACTCCAATTACAACACAGCAAGGCTGTGCTGGGGCATTTGTCCCGCCAGCTGACTATCACATCGAGTTGGTAGAGATTTGTTGGGCGCCATATATATCCGTCTGTGGACCTGAAGAAATTTTTAGTTGAGAAAATTTTTTTTGAATGGAAATTTTCAAGAACCTTGAAGATCTTCCATGAAGTGTTATTTGAGGTGGAGGGAATTGGAGAAATAAAGGGCATGAGATGTGCAGGGAGGGGTCAGGTGTCTTGACCGGTCTGGCCCACTGTGGGGACAGCAGGGGCAGGAGAGCCACCATATTTAGAAGTAGAGTCACTAGAAAAGTTTCCATATTGTTTTGAGGGTCTGCTGTGAAGCTGGAGGAGAACAGATGGGCTGAGGTGGACCTACCGTTAAACCATGTCTGGTCTGGGAGGAACCGTGAATGCTGTCTTGGGGGCTAGTGGACATGCTTGGGGGTAGAAGGAATGGGGGCAAGTAAAGGGCAGTCCTAGGGGGCTGTGGGCAGCATGTAGGGGATTGTTGGGGCAGCATTCCTGCCCCTTGGAAGGGAGACAGAGGAGGCTAAGCAGAGCGTCCTCGCCACGGGGGCTGTGCTCTGACCTTGGGGAGGGTGGAAGACAAGGATCCCTACCAGCTGGGAGCTTCCCCTTGACCAAGCCTGGGTGAGGTGCTCAGACATTTCCTGTGTGCTGCCTGGGACCCCTGAGGCAGAGATATCTTCCAGTGAAACCTGAAGACTGAGACAGGAGTGGCTCTGGTTAAGACTGGATCCAGGACTTTCCAACCCAGATGTTTGCCCCTCCTGTCACCAGAAGCATCTGCCACCAGATCCTAGGAGTGAACCTGGCTCAAGGGCGGAGTTCCTCCACCTTGGCATGCTGACGTTTGAGGCTAGGTGGCTCCTTGCTGTGGGGGACTGTACTGTGCCCTGTAGTCACTGAACAGCGTCCCTTGTCTCTATGCATTAGACACCAGTAGCACACCCCTTCCCACAGGTTGTGACACCCAAAATTATCTCTAGACATTGTTGAAAATTCCCCGAGGGTGGGCAAAATCACTCTTGCTTGGAAACTACTGCTCCGGTGTGTCGATAGAGATGTGGCATTGCTCCCACTTTATGCAATAGCTGTCCCAAAAACCAGGTGGACACTGCAGAGGCTGACCTAAGGGGATGTGGAGGAAGAAGCCAGGGCTGAGCAAGGTGTTGCTGGCTGGGGAATGCTGGACTGGGAAGCCAGTGGCAAGGGAATCTTGGAACCTGTCTTACCGTGGAGGTCAGTTTCTACTGATCACTGCCCACTGCCCAGGTAGAATGGCCTCAGGCTGCAGCTGTCTGCCTTCAGGCACCAGGAGGGACAAAGGGTGTCAGAGTCGGGAGTTCCATGTACAGGGTGGAGTGCAGAGGAAGGACGCAGGAGAGTGGGCCAACGGCTGAGGCTCTGCGCACCGGGCTCCCACCCCTTTCTCCCTCTTCTCTTCTTCCTCATTTCTTTTCCTTCTTTCATTCATTAAGCGATGAACGTTTGGCCAACTGAGCTGAGGGACAGAGGGAGAATGGGACAATCCATGGAGTGCCACTGTCATTTATTTTACTTTTTGAGACAGAGTCTCACTGTGTTACCTTCAGTAGAGTGCTGTGGCATCACAGCTCACAGCAGCCTCAAACTCTTGGGCTTACGTGATTCTCTTGCCTCAGCCTCCCAAGTAGCTGGGACTACAGGCACCGGCCATAATGTCTGGCTATTTTTTGTTGCAGTTGTCATTGTTGTTTAGCTGGCCCAGGCCGGTTTCAAACCTGCCAGCCTTGGTGTATGTGGCTGATGCTGTAACCACTGTGCTACAGGTGCTGAACCTGTCATTTTTATATTACAGTGGAACCTCTGTAGCTGGCCACCTCCTTAAGTTGACCTAATTCTCATAGACTGGACAGGTACCACATGTATGTGTCACTGCAGTAGGCCCAGTTCCCTGTGTTGACCACCTCAGGGTGCTGACCAGTCTGTTCCAGTCCCCTGTGCAGTCAGCATACAGAGGTTCTACTCAGTATGATTCAAAGAGCAAAAGTTTTACCCGACATGGTGCACATGATTATGGGTGGGAGAAGTCATTAAAAACGTGTCTTCTTTTCTGTAAAAAAATTTTTTCAGATGGAAAAAGTTCTGCCTCTGATAATAATCGAGAAAAAAGGGGAATTCCTTCACCAATGAAATGAACTCATACGGACGTATAGGGACCCATTTCAAATGGCGATTAGTAAAAATTAGACAAGGAAAGTCATATTTTGATTATAGCAATTTGCAAACGGAAGACAAGCAATACTACTTTAATCAGAGCATGGGCTGAGTGGCTGAGACAGGAGACAAAGGTGGCGGGAGTTGCGAGCTTCCAGGCCATCACCGCCGCAGGGAGGGGCTGCGTCTGGGCTCACATCCCCGACGCCTTGACCTGCTTCGCAAACCTACATGTGACTCGTCCATCAGCAGTTCTGCTGCCAAGAGGAAGTCTGCGGAAAGGGGATGTACTCAGTGCTTCCAGAAGGACTTTCCCTTCATGGGAAAAGCAGAGCATACACTTTGAATAGAAATAACAGATGGCAGGTGCTGAGGGCTTTGAGGGTGTTTATATGCCAACCGCCCATCTGCAAAGGGGAGCATGAGGCCTTCCATGGGGCGAGGGTTATTCAGGAGCCCAGCAGGGGCCTGCTTCACAATCGGACATAACATTTACACATATGATACAAATTCTTGCATAAGACTCGAACTCCCAATTCTGAAGGGGCTAATATAGGTCCTGGGTTACCTCTCGGATTGGATCATTGTTAGAATAAAATGGGAGGACCTACGTGAACACACCTTGAAAGGGAGAAATTCCTCTCGCAGATCAGCGTGTCCAGGATGGTATGGCCATAGACCAATCACTCCACCAATGAAGCCACTTTTATTATTACATGCATTTTTCTGTTTCAATAGAAAGAATTCCGTGCTTTGTCCATCCGAAAACCACCTATCAGGATTGGAAACTCACAAGCCACTCACCTAGCTCCTTTTGACCCTTTCAGGGTCTTTACTTATTCCTGTGATTTCTAACATCCTGTTTTCCAGAGCCCAGCTCCTTCTCTGGCCAGCTGTGTGACCCTGGGGAGTTGCTAGACCTGTTTGGGCTTCTGCTTCCTCATCTGTAAAGTGGGGTGACAATACCCACTTCAGATGCAGAGCGCCCCACTCAGCTAGTTTGCAACATTCCTGTGAGAGTGCTGGTTTCTGTCTCATCTTTTCCTCCCACCTCTCCGGCTCCACTCCCTGTCCCTGTTCCCTGCTCTGTCTCATTACTGAACAGCTCTCGTAACCCTACAGTTACAGCAGTACCCTACTACTCCTCACTGGAGCCACAAGACAAAAATGATGATAAGAATGATCGTGCGAATTAGAGGCTGCGTGCAGAGTGCCACGGCCCATGATTCAGGCTCTCTGGGAACATCTCTGAATAGGAACCATGTCGGTGAGGAGCTCGGCATTCAGAAGATGACAGCACTTCACATTCAAATGATAACCATGCCTACTTCACCACCCCAAGGAATCCGCTCTATGAACTTGGAGAGCTAGAGCAAATTTTCTCAGTATTGCCTCTCTGCAATTTTATCCACAGGAAAGAGAGAAATAGTTATAGTCTCTGCTGCCTGAATTACTTGCTTTATTCTTCCCTGGTAATTTATAATAACTTAAATAATACCGGCAGATCCAAGGCAGGATGGAAATACTTTATCAAACAAAATTTATTTTGAAATAAAACTCTTGCCTTGTTTTCCTGTAGATAGAATGATGCCACAATTGGTAACTTTTAATATGACTTTTGTCTTTGTTTTTGAATATGTTGCCTATGTCTTCATTTTATGTCATTTGAGTGATTTCTAAATGCTATTTAGAAAAATGCAATTGCATTTCTTTTTTGATGAAAGTACATAGTTACATCATCTTAGCCAGAAGAACTGCTTCCTGGGTATGACATCAAAGGACTGAACCAGGTGGAAGCCTCTCAACATGCAAGTAACAAATGTATTTTCAATGTATTTCAAATATCTCATATATAAAATTAGAAGGCAAAAAGCTCAGTAGGAGATGGCAACTTTTATGACAATCTAAAGTTTAATATCCTTTGGGGTCCAGTACACACGCCTGCAGGAGGATTGTTTGATCCCAGTGAAGGGGAGTTGCCATATCACAGTCTAAATCTGAACCAAGTGAAGGGTGGGTAGACAGGCTCAGACTGGTCTGTCGTCTGAGAAAGTTTTGCCAAAGCTGATGGGGAGACCTTGAGCCATTGACTGGGCAACGGAAAGGATGATCCTTGTAGTTGGAGATCTTTGAGCATTCTCATGGCCACTGCGCTACCTAGAACTATAAACAGTGATGAACTCTAGATAAATAACCAAATGAAGAAGGCAAAACTGTAAATTTAACAGACAAAATGGTGGATAGTATCTTCGTGAAATAGGATGAAAAAACTCTTAGACAAAACTTTGAAAGAATAAATTATAAGACAAAGATCTGATAAATCATCTCCAAATTAAAATTTTATTTTCAATAAAGAATACCATGGACAAAATTATTAGACACCTGACAGAATGAAAAACATATTTCCTAAAGTAAAAGTTAGATTATATCTAGAATATTCATAGGAAAAATCAACAAAAAAGGGCAATCCCAATAGAAAAATGGCCAAAAAAAAAAAATCCTTACAGAAAACTCAAAAATGAATGAGAATTCAATTAGATGCTCAAAACAAATGACAACATTGATTGAAAAACATAAAATCAGAAAAATGCACAGAGTGTAAATGAAATTAAAACAACGAGATAGCATATATTAATTGGCAAAAATTAGAAAATTGAACATATTACGTCCTCATATCTGCCCAGTGTTGCAGATATGGGAATGTAATGTGTATTTCCCTGAATTTCTCGTGTGAGGCAGACTACTGCAGCTATTTTGGAAAGCAATCTGCCACCATTCAATTAAGTGAATATTAGTTATCAATATTAATCTATTAATAACTGTGTTCCTGGAGATAATCTCCCAGAGATGCATACGGGGACATATATGAAGATACTCGTTGCTTTAGGCACTAGATAGCGTTAGATTTTAGGTGTATTTAAAATGAGGGAAGGGGCAGCGCCTGTGGCTCAATGGAGTAGGGTGCCGGCCCCATATGCCGGAGGTGGCAGGTTTAAACCCAGCCCCAGCCAAAAACTGTAAAAATAAATAAATAAATGAATGAATAAATAAATAAAAATTTAAAAATAAAATAAAATAAAATGAGGGAAGTAGGACAGTGGATTTCAGTTCATCTCACATTGTTAGTTGGCCAAGTGTAAAGAAGCTTCAGCTGAAGGAAAGGAGGCTTGGGGAAGCATCTATCAGTTTGGGATGATTTTAAGCCGCAAGTACCAGAAAACCCAAAAAGCAGTAAACTGCTGTAGGGTTTTATTTTTCTTGCTTGAAAACCAGCCCAGCAGCAGCATGTGTCTGGGACGACTGCTTCTGCAGTTCTCTAGGACTTTCCCTCCTGCTGTCACAGGAAGACTGAGAAAGGAGAAAAGAGCCCAAGCCAGCCAAGTCTGTCTCTTTTTATAAAGGGAGCAGACATGTCCCAGAGTCACCCACATTTATCTCATAGACCAGAGTTAGGTCACATTGTCTCCCCCAGCTACAAGGGAGGAGGGAGGCCCCGAGGACCCAGCTCTCCAGTGTTTATGGCAGGAAGCAGGAAGGAAGGAGGCAGGTGGGAAAGGCTTTGGGTGCCGTGCTATTCCACAGGTCTGCAGAAATGTAGGGAACCTGGCGAGCAGGGGCTGCCCTGAGTGGAAAGACAACACCAAGTGTTCTACCACCAAGCGAGAGATATCACACGTTCAATCCAGGTCAAGGTCTTCTGGGCAAATCCAGCTAGGGTGGTTTAGGGGAGTGTAGAACATAGGGTACATGGCAGAAATGGGGAGGACAGAGAAATTACAGAAGAAAGGCCACATTCTGGAGTAGATAATGGGGGGGAGGTTGTCCCTCTGAGTGGGACAGGGGAGTGCCGAGGAGAAAGTTCTCCGTAGGGAGTGGCCTCAGTGCACTGCTGGGAATTGCAGACTACTTTGTACTGCAGGCACCTTCACCACGAGGGGAAAAAGAAATCCATCCTTTAGACATGCCCAGTCAGCTATTGTCTGTTCTAGGAGTATTTAAAATATTTGCAGCAAAAATTCCAAGCACAAGAACTAAAAGCCATAATTAATTGTCAATTCCTTTGAGCTATTGGAAAAGTACCCTCAGGTTATTTGGGCCCATTACACTCTGTGAATGAGGTTATACTAGATTATTCCGCGATAGTAGTCAATACCCCAAGTATCAGTGGTTTAAAACAGCAAACGTTCATTTCTGGCTCTCATTACCGGCCATCAAACAGAGGTGAGCTAGTGTTCTCAGCTATTAGGCTCAGCACCCCCCCCCCCATTCCTCCCTTCCCTGGGCCCTGGCAGTCACTAACCTTGTGCCTATGATTTGCCTGTTTCAGATATTTCATACTAATGGAATTTTACAATATGAGGCCTTTTGTGCAAGGTTTATTCATGTTATAGCATCTATCAGTATTTCATTCCTTTTTTTTTTTTTTTTTTTTTTTAGAGACAGAGTATCACTTTATCACCCACGGTAGAGTGCTGTGGCATCACACAGCTCACAGCAACCTCCAACTCCTGGGCTTAGGCGATTCTCTTGCCTCAGCCTCCCGAGTAGCCGGGACTACGGGCACCTACCACAACACCCGGCTATTTTTTTGTTTTGAAGTTTGGCCAAGGATCAGTTTGAACCCACCACCTTTGGTATATGGGGCTGGCGCCCTACTCGATGAGCCACAGGTGCCGCTCTCATTCCTTTTTTATAGCTGAATAATAGTCTGTTGTTTACATAGACCACATTTTGTTTAATTTCCACTTTTTTGTTTTTTGAGACACAGTCTCAAGCTGTAACTCTTGGTAGAGAGCTGTGGCATCATAGCTCAAAGCAACCTCCAACTGTTAGGCTCAAGTGATTCTTCTGGCTTGGTTTTCTATTTCTAGTAGAGATGGGGAGGGGGTCTTGACTTTGCTCAGGCTGGTCTCAAACGTGAACTCAAGCAATCCACCAGCCTCGGCCTCCCAGAGTGCAAGGATAAAAGGTATGAGCCACTGCTCCTGGCCGTAATTTCCACTTTTTGCCTATTATGAATACTGCTTCTATAAGCAATTATGGACAAGTTTTTGTATGAA
>CAUYON010046788.1:0-23179 GCA_963573935.1 Arctocebus calabarensis
CTCCCGAGTAGCTGGGACTACAGGTGCCCGCCACAGCACCCGGCTATTTTTTTGTTTTGCAGTTTGGCCGAGGCGGGGCTTGAACCCGCCACCTTCGGTATATGGGGCCGGCGCCCTGCTCGCTGAGCCACAGGAGCCGCCGAGGATGCTGGATTTTATCGAATGCTTTTTCTGCATCTATTGAGAAGATCATATGGTCTTTGGTTTTGCTTTTGTAGAGACAGTGAATAACGTTTATGGACTTGCATATATTAATCTAGCCTTGAAAACCTGGATGAAACCTACTTGATCATCATGTATGACCTTTTTGATGATAAACTGTGGTATATTGGCTAAGATTTTGTTGAGAATTTTTGCATCTATATTCATTGGCGAAATTTGTCTGAAATTCTCCTTTTTAGTTGGGTCTTTTCCTGGTTTTAGTATCAGGGTGATATTTGCTTCAGAACATGTTGGAAAGATTCCTTCCTCCTCGATTTTGGAACAATTTCTGCAGTATAGGAATAAGCTCTTCTTTGAAGGTTTGACAGAATTCTGGTGTGAAGCTATCTGGACCAGGGCATTTTTTTGTTGGGAGATTTTTTATTGTTTCTTTAATCTCAGCACTTGAAATTGGAATTTTGGGAGATCTTTTTCATCTGGGCTAAGTCTAGAGAGAGAGTGTGATTCCAAATATTCATCCATTTCTTTCTACATTTTCATTCTACATCCATTTCTTTCTTCTATTTTTTTGCTTCCCTTAGGATTATTTCTTTATCTGTGACCTTTGGTTGCTTGATTATTAAATACCTTTAGGTTATCCTTTTGGGTTAAATCTGGTTGGTGTCTCATGAGTTTTTTGTACTTAAATATTGATATGTTTTTCTAGGTTTGAAAGTTTTTTTTTTTATTATTCCTTTGAATAAATTTTCTACCCCAACCTCTTTCTCTACCTGCTTTATAAGGCCAATAACTTAGATTTGCCCTTTCTGGATCTTGTTGGCATGCTTCTTTCTCCACCCCCCATTTTTCTCTCTGTTTTCAAATAACTTAACTTCAAGCTCACTAATTCATCCTTCTTGCTTGGTCAACTTTGCTGTTGAGAGAATCTGATGCATTCTCAGTTTGTCAATTTAATTCTTAAGTTCCAGAATTTCTACTTGATGGGTTTCATTATTGCAAACTCTTTGTTAAACTTCTCTGATAGGCTTCTGATTTTTTCTTTATATTGTCTTGAAGTCCATTGAACTTCTAGAGGACAGCTATTTTAAATTCTTTCTATGAAAGGTCATATATCTCCACAATTAAGGATTGGTCACTGTCACTTTCTTTAGCTTGTTTGGTGAATTCAAGTTTTCTTGGGTGTTCTTGATGCTTGCAGATGTTCATTGATATCTGGGCATTGAAGATTTGGGTATTTATTTTAATACTAAAAAGGCTCTATTGCTTTTCAAAGGGAACTGATTTGGGGTCTAAGTCTTTGGTCACTGCAACCATGTCAGAACTGGGGTACCCAAACCCAGGAGGACTACGATTCCTGTGAACTCCTGGAAGCACTGCCTTGGTGGACTCGGGAAGATACAAGAGAATTCCGTGGATCATGAGGTAAAGTCTCTCGTTCTCGTCCCTCTCTCTGTGTTGAGTTGCTGGAATTGAGGGATGAATGACGTGGACACTTCGTCATGGACACTGACACCAGATCATACATTAAGTCAGTTCGGTTTTATCCAAAGCCTGTGATGACTGTTGCTTGGCCTTCCCTGGTGTTTTTTCAAAGTCTAAGGGCTCTCAGGTCAGCAGTTAGTGAATCCTGCCTTCCCTTTTGGGGAATATATTTTTTTCTGGCCCGGGGTGGGTCCAGAACTGCCTTTCAAGAACTGAGGGCTTTCTGCTCTTACTTTTATTATTTCCATCTTAGCTCAGGCCGGCATAATAAAATATCATAGACTAGGTGACTCAAACATGAATTTATTTCCTCATAGTTCTAGAAGCCATACATCTGTGGTCAGGGATTTCAGCTTGATAGATAGGGGGTGAGGACTCTGCTTGCAGGTGGCCACATTCTCACTGAGTCCTCCCATGGCCTCTCCTCACTCTGTATCTAGGAGGAAAAATATCAACTTCTCTATCTTCCTCTTTTGATAGGGTGCTAATCTTATGAAATTAGGACCCCACCCATAAGATCTCATTTAACCCAGTTACCTCCTAAAGGTATTGTCTTCAAATACAGCCATTCTAGGTGCTTGTACTTTAGTGCATGAAATTTGGGGACACACAATGTAGTCCATACCAATTTCCTCCTATTTTTTTGATTTAGCCAGCTTCATAAGTTCAAAATTTAAATCATCAGTGTTGGACCTTATTTTCTTCTAATAGAAATGTTTAGTGCTGTAATATTTAGAAAGTCATAATTATCCCTCAGAAAACTTCTTCAGCTGTGTTTGTTGTATTTTGTTTTGCTGTATTTTCACTTACTTGAGCTCATATTATTTTTATATCCCTTGTAATTTCTTTTCAGTAAAAGAGTCACTTAAAAATGTGTGGTTTCTGGGCAGCACCTGTGGCTCAAAAGAGTAGGGTGTTGGCCCCATATACCAGAGGTGGTGGGTTCAAACCCAGCCCTAGCCAAAAAAAAAAAAAAAAAAACTGCAAAAAAAATATGTGTGGTTTCATCACCAGTTATGGAATTTCTTTCCTTTATGAGTAAATACTTTAAATTCATTGTGGTCAGAAAATATACCAATAATAATATCAATTATTTTAAATGTATTTATTAGATTTTATGGCCAAAATGTGATCATTACTTTTGTATATTATATATGTTTATTAAAATAAAAACAGTGTGTTATTGTTAAGTGGAGCATTTTATAAATACCAATTATGTCAAATTGTTGATACTTGGGTTCATGTCTTTGCTCTTGTTACTGATTCTGTGACAATGAAAGCACAGGAAACAAAGGGAAAAACAGATACATTTGCTTGAATCAAAGTAAAAAGTTTCTGAACAAAAACAACAACAACAACAAAAGCAACAACAAAAATCCGGGCAATGAAAAGGCAACCTATAGAATAAGAAAAATATCAGCAAACCATATATCTGATAAGGCATTAATACCCAAATGTGTTTTCAAAAACTTATATAATTAAATTGCAATAAATATAAATAAAGAAAGAATAATAACATGGACAAAAGTCTGAAGGAACCATTTCTAAGGAACACATAAAAATGGCAACAGTCATCTGAAAATGTGTTCAACATCACTTATTCCTAGAGAAATGCATACCAACGCCCAAGAAATTAATACTGAAAACTTGTTAGAATGTCTGCTATCATAAAGATATTCCATAAATGTTGATGAGACTGTGGAGAAGAGGGAACACTTGTGCAGTGCTGTGGGAATGCAAAATGATGCCACCACTGTGCAAAACAAGATAAAGCCTCTTCAGAAATTTCAAAATAGACCTTGTGACCCAGTAATCCCACTTTGGGGTATATTTCCAGAGGAAGTGATAGCAGGATATTGAATAGATAGCTACACTCCCATCTTCATTTTAACATTCTTTATAATAGCTAGGAGGTAGAAAAAACCTAAATGCCCAACACACTATAAATAAAGATAACGTGACATGTATATATTATATCCCGTCTCTGTTTTTCTCATGCACACACACACACACACACACACACATCCACATCCACGAAAAATAGAGTAGAGAACTACTATTAAGCCTTAAAATAAGAACGAAGTCCTGTCACTTGCAATAACTAATCCTTACGGACCACACTATGATAAATCTTAAGATGTACAAGACACTGTGCTGAGAAAAGTAAGCTATTGTGTGATCTCACACGTGGAATTGAAAATAATCACATCCATAGATTCAGAGATTAAAATGGTGATTACCACGGACCAGGAGAAAGGGCCGATGGAGAGTTAATGATCAAAGGGTACAAAGTTTTAGTTATGCAAAATGAAGAAGTTGTGAAGATCTAACGCAGTGGTTCTCAACCTTCTTAAGGCTGCGACCATAAAATTATTTTCTTTGCTACAGTAATGTTAGAGTTTCATTGGGGGTCACAACAATATGAGGAACTTTATTAAGGGTCGCAGCATTAGGAAGGTTGAGAACCACTGACTAATGTAAAGCCATGTGACCACAGTTCACATCACATTGCATACGTGAAATTTGCTAAGAAAGCTGTTAGGTGTTCACACCATACACACACACATACGTCAAATCATATACCTTGACTAAATATGCTTTTGTCAACCATACCTCTGGGAAGAAACAGAAAAAGTTGTTATTTAAAAAATTAAAAAAATTTAGAAATAAATCTTTATATTACATATTTGTCATTTCCAATTCTTCATTCTTCCTTCTTTCATAGATCCTTTCCTATCTGGCATCAACATTCTTCTTTCTGCAAAGCTAAATTTAACATCTTTCATTCAGCATGTCTGTCAACAATAACTCATGTATAAAAAAAAATATTTTTTTTTCTTCACTTTGGATATGGTTTCATGACTAAGAAATTCTAGTTTGGCCAGTTTTCCTTTCAACTAGCACTTTAAATCTGTGTTTGTCTTCTAGCTTATAGAGTTTTTGACAAGAAATATGTGGAAATTCACATCTTTGTTCCTCCCTACATAATATGTCTTTTTTTTTTCCAAAGTCAGGATGTTTTTAAGGTTTTATTCTTCATTAGTATTTTTTTAACATTGTTGATATAATGTGTGTAATATACAATGATAATATATAATATATAATTATAAAATAGAATGTGTTTTATAACTTTTGGGGGAGTTTATTCTACTCACATGTTATTTAAAATGGTGGACGTGTGCATGTATAGTTTTACCATTTTAAAAAATATTGTGACTCTTTTTCTTGGACATCTTTTGCTATATCTCATTTTTCTTTTTGCCACTCAAAATTACTCATGTATTACACAATTTGATATAGTCTTCCCTCTTACTCAATTTTCCATCCATGCTTTTCCTATTCTTTCAGTTTATTAACTTCAATTGTTTTGTCCTCAAGTTCACCATTCTTTTCCTTTTTTGGTAACAAATGTACTATTTAATCCATTAAATTTTTATTTTAGTTATTCTTTTTTTCAAATTAAGAAATGTCATCTGTTCTTTTTATATATTTTATTTCTCTTCTCGGTACATTTAAGATTTTCCTAAAATCCTTGAATATATTTTTATCTGTTTGAAAGCAGTTACTTGTTAATTTCATCATCTCTGTTATTTCTGTCTGCTTCCGCTAACTAGTTTTTCTCATGAATATGCATTATAATTTTGTTGAATGCCAGATATTTTTAATTCCATATTTTTAGTATTATACTTGGTTATATTATTTAAGAGTTTCGGTCTGTGTTCTAGCAATCATTTGAGGTTTGATTCAAAAGTTTTTAGAATAAGGGTAGGTTTGTTTTATCCAAGGATACTTCAACCTCATTATTAAGGTGTAACCTTCCTTTGGTCTTTATTCCGGACACAAGCATCTACTAACAAAGTCTCCACATATTGGCTGCTAGAAACTAAATCAATTCTTTCCTCTGTGTGAACTCTAGAAATTTTTAAGTTTAATGTTTCCCCACCCCTGTTTTTTCTCCAGCATCTGTGCTTTGACCAGTCTTGCAGAATTTTAGTCGAAGACTCAAGGAAAGTTTTCTGTATAAGATTTCTGTTTCTCCCTTAGAATATTTTGCTCCTCCCCCATCCTCTGTTCCACATATTCTAACCACCTTAATTTTTGTAAATTTGGATTTCTTTCTCTTTAATGCAGCAAGACTGTGGGACTCTGTTTAAATAGCTATTCTTGACTCAGAAGGTTAGAAACTGCCTGAAAACTAAGAGTTAGGTACAGAATTATTTTGGATTTTAAACTTAAAAGTGGAAGTCTCTGCAAAACCACTATGAATCAGCCAATCTGAAATCATGAAATTTTTCTTTTTCTGTTTTCTGTTTCTTCTCCCTATCCCCTCTTCTTCAGGATTACTGATTTTTTACTCTGTTCTGTACTTTGAAGTAGCAGTTATTATTCTTTAGGGTATGGTTAACTCATACTTTAAGAGTCATTGTTGATACTTAAATCAGACCATCTGCTTGACATTCATAAGGAAGGTTAAAATGGAAAAAATTGAGTTTTGGATTTGCTCTATATTACATATTATTCACAATTATGCAAATTCACAAGCAAATGCTGGCACTGCTTGCAGCCATTTGGACCAAATGTGTTAAATTACTTACAGACAATTTGAGAACTTTGAATATTATGATACATAAATTTGATTAGCGTAACCTAAGATACCTCATTAGTGAAACACAATCAGACCTAGCAAGGTAAGGACTCTCACTCCTGTTTTAGGAATTCTAAGAGTTGACTGGTTTTAAATGCAGAACCTCCTTCCCATGCTTTAGTTTTTCGTTTTCTAGAGAAAATATTTTTTAATCACTTCTTTATTATAAATACAAACTGTTGGGGGGTTGGCATATTGTAGTTCCCTAAAACCAGTTGACTTGGTTCAGTCAACTCAAGTTCTTTCTCAGCTAAGCCAGAAAGTTCAACCAAAAAGCTGGGCCTGGTAGGAATCAAAAACAAAAGTTGGTAGAAATAGAAAGTAGAAGTGGAACAGCATAAGCTGTGTGAATAGAGAGCAAAAGTTACCTGCACAGGTTTTAGTAAAATAAAGAGAAATTTTATTTAAAAACAAAGAGAAAGCTTTGAGCACTTCCAAAGAAAATTGGAAGTGAGACCCTCTCATGAATGAGAAGAGGTGAGAGAGATGGGTTCAAGGGCAGTGTAGAGATGTAAATGCCCTTTTCCTCTCAGTTTTAGGTTGGTTGGAAGACTTTCATTGGTCTCTCTGTGACAACAGGCATTATTGCCCTTTCCATTGGTCATTGATAACCGAGGTTACCTCTGTTCCCTTTTGTGGTAAGAACTGCCGGGGGGCTGCTGACAGTGTCCCCTACCATGTCGCTGAACCGCCAGAGTTCCTTGTTCAGCAGCCCAGTCTTCCCTCCCATCCCACTCAGGCCCCTTTCTTTGTGTCCCTTCTCACAGATATTCTATTTGGCATTTTAGTACGTTGTTCACTTTGGCCTTTGCTTTTCGGATATAGACCACATACAATATAAAGAAATGAAGGAGCTGAATTTGTAATCTGTGCTCAGTTTGGTGACTTTGGGCAACTCTATTAATTCTTCTCAACACATTATCCTCAACTATAAAATGCACATAAGTTACAGCTCATATGATTCGTTACTATCTACTACAAAAATTAACGTGGAAGCATTACTTAAAAAGAGTAGAATATTTTTTAATGGTGTTCATAATATTTATTAATTTGCTTTAGTTAGCCATCCTCTTAAGAATGAGTGAGCCAATAAACTTTCATATTATAAAAAAAAATAAAAATAAAAAAAAAACTTTCATATGCATTATGCTTTGTTTAAATACATCATGTGCCTTCTACATGTGTTTGCTCTGCTCTGTAGGGCACTAGGGAAGGAGTCCCTATTCCCTCAAGGAGTTGAGGATCTAGAGGTAGGAACAGGCAGGCAGGATAGCCCAGTAAAATGTCGTAAGTGCTATCAAAGACTCTAGGGCAGTTGCTATAGGCACCTGCAGTGTGAGTAGAACACTGCAAGGGCTAAGAGCAGGAACGTGGACTCAGACTCTCGGGGTCTAAGCCTCTGCTCTCCCACTACTACTATGGAATCATGAACATGTTATATATGGCCTATGTCTCAGCTTTTTTTATGTGTAAAGTGAAGATAATAAAATTTTCACAAAAAGTGTGATGATTACATGTTATAATCTGTGCAAAATTCTTACATCAATTAGGCACAGAGTAAATATTAGAGGAAGGATAACTATATTATTATTCCTATCATTACTCCTAGAAACATGTTATAAGGAGAAGAATATTTGATCTGCATCCTACAAGGATACAGAAAGATGAAGGAATTGTTTTATAAAGTGCACTGTTATTCACGGGGTTCAGCTCAATCTTTAAAAGTCACCAAAATTTTAAGTGGGAAATATTTTCATGCATGTTTCATAGGTGAGGCAACAGGCTCAAAGAGTAAGCAGCTTTTCCCAGAATACTGTCTAGTAAGAAGCAGAGATGGAAACCAAATGTAAAAGTTTTGATGTCATGTTGTGCTTCTGTAACTCTAAATTGGGCTGCCTGCTCCTTGCCTGTTCCCATCTAACAATAAGCTACAACTTGCTAGAACTATTAAGTCAGTTATAAAAAGCTGCAAAAGCTGAACTGAGCTTTTCTCTGCCTACTCATCTAAAATGCTTTGATTGTTCTGATTGCACACTCTTTACAACTGGTAATGGATTCATCTCAATTTTATTTTAAAGAAATGTTACAGTGAGTTTAGTTAAAGGGAAGAATCTTGTCTTTTAACTAGTTTAGCTAGAGAATTTTAATCCAAAAGTCATTTTGAGAAAACACAGCCAGGTTTCTAAATAGCTAAACCAGAATACAGACACTTTCCTCAATATGCATTCAGAGATTGTAAGAAAATGAAAATTTCTACCCAGTAAAAAGCACAGTTTGAATTATTGGTTGCCTGGCTTTCTTGTGTGGGCTTTCTCTCTTAGGACTGAGTCACGTGCAAATGTGGTGGTATTAAAATCACATGCCTTTTTAGAGAGGGGGTAGAAGTAGAGATTCTTGAGTTCATGACAATTGGATTTTAAACACTCCCTGATTTTCTCTCCCTTATCTTAAAGTTTCACATTCATATCCTGTGGCCATCTGCACTGTCTCAATGCAACAATCCATGAATTTGATCTTAACCTGTTCTCTCCATGACCTAAGCATTAAACATGTCTATCTACAGTGCCATACAAGAAAAAAAAAATATTTATTCTACAAAAATATAACTGGTTACTGTCCATTAGCTGTACACTGATTATCTCTGGCTGTGCACTTGACTTAGAAAAGTTCACAGCTGCTTTCTTAGGAGACCTTTATTTGAGGCTAATTTTCACTTCTGTATATTCTTGTACTATTTTTATTACCTGGAAATTACTCTGAGAATGCCTAGAGGGATAATCAGTTCCATGATAAATTATTCCTCTCCACAACAAGGGAACATAATTACTTGTTCACATGTCCACATTTATAATTGGGTTTCATAACAGAACACAAATATTATTTCTCAAAAATCTGTCTGCATTGTATTTCCAAAATTAGCAAACGCTTAACAAAATGTGATGATCTCTTAGCTTGGTGAATTGTGAAATATACCATATTGGTATTTTATATCTATTTTAACATTAATAGAAAGTTCAAAAAGAATAACTACACAGACCCATTCCATGACATTTTTACTCAGCAGGTATAATCTCTTCCCCTAGGGCATTCTTTTATATAGATAATTTACCAGTCACAAGTTGAATGTGCTACCAAGAACTTTTTAACTTTCAAGTAATACTTTTTGAAAGAAAAAAAAAAAAGACTTTCTTGTTTTCCTTATATTTAATGCTAAGTCTAAAATTCTAGAAAATGGTAATGTCAAGGGAAAATAACCCAAATTCTGTAAAATAATTTGTAGAGGTTTATTCTTAGCCAAATGTGATCATGACCTAGACAGCCATACCCAAGAAGCCTTGGGCAAGACATCCGGCCATGGTTGGGCTACAGTTGTTTATAAACATTTTAGGGAAACAAGAAGTACACATAAAGTCACAGACCCACACAGGGAAGGCATATATGGGTTTGACCCACATGGAAAGATATCTTAAAAGTAGGGAGTTTACAGATTATAGATGGGATTAAATAATCTTTGATTTGTAATTGTTTAAAGAAATGAAGTTTTGTCTAAGGGTTTGAGATGTTAAAGTTAAGAGTGTCTATTAAACAAAGATAAGGCACATAAGTGATCTCTTAAGTAAATTGATGGCTCTCATGTGTAGTTTAAGATTGCTTTTGTGTGGTGTCTTATTGGCACAAGGAATAACTCCCAAAGTGAGGAAATATAACTAGGCCTATCTGACCTCCCTTCCCCCAATGGCTGGCAATTCAGCTTCACAGTTTTTGTGGGATCCACCTGACCAAGAGGCCATTCAATTAGCTGAGGCACTTGAGATTTTATTTTAGTTCCCAGTAATGATAATTGTAACTTCTTATTTTTCAACAACAGCGTAAGTTTTAGACTCACATGATAATGAAAAATTCAAGCATGGTTCCATAACTTAATTCATCTTTCTATCCATGAAGTAATATTGTACAAATTACTCTTTCATCTTGATCAAACAAAAGTTTCCAAAACATAAATTTGTATTAGTCAGGAGAGTTTAAATGACAAAGGCACAAAACTAAGTCAAATAAGGTTTTTAGTTATTTAATTTTTTGATAGGTTTTGGTTTACTAGTGCCTAAATTATAGACTCTAAAATGCTATTTCCCTCTGAAGAAACTAGTACTCCTACTTGAGATAGGGTAAGCAAAGGTAAAATGAAAACATCTTGTTATTCCAGAATTCAAGGGTGTTATCCAAGAGTAAGGTCATGTCATTTAGGAAGCAATTCAAAGAAAGCATTTGTTGACCCAAATAAATAGAAATAAAATACATAAAAACTTAAATATGTTTATAATAATGGTAGAAAGTAGTCAAATTTTAAGTATGATAAAATTGAATTCAATATTTTAAAAAGAAATAAAATGACAGAAAAAATATGTAATGCCTTTGCCATATGAACGATATAACTGATTATAGCTAAGTAAGAATGATTGTGTATCATCATTCTGCAACCTAAAATGAGCAATCATCAATACTGCTAACTTCACAACACATTCTGGAGAAAGTAGAGATTTCTGCATATTTTAATTTATATATATTCTAGTCTTATAATGTTTATAAATAACAGCGGAAATTGCAAGACAGTGTTTATGCCTCTAAAATACTTCCTAGGAGCATGTTAAGGTTGTTTAAACATCTCAGCATAGATGATCTGTTTTTTGTTTCTTTCTCCAACTGGGTCTTCTACTTGACAAAACAGAATTTTTGTGTCATCATGAAAACACAAAGATCAGGAAACACCAAAGGACTACCATCTATACTCTAATTTCTAGTTTCTAGAATATCTGTGTTATGAAAAGTGGGCTGTGAGATGGCAGGGAGGGCCCTCACAGCCTAGGAAACAATCAGAGAATGAGCCCCCAACTGCTTGTCCCAAAACAGCCAGATTTCTCTCTTCATGCTGCTTCTGCCAGAAGTCACGTAGCTCTTTCTTTGTCCAGTTAACTATGCGGAGACTCTTGTGATCTTGGCCTTTCTACTTCTTGTAGTATGTTAATGAAGTTGAGTAGAAACTACTAAGTCACATAGTTCTTCCTTTGTTTTGTCAACTGCTGAGATCCTCCTGATCTTGACCTTCTTACTTCTTGTGACATGTTAAGGAATTTGAGTAGAAACCATTAACAAGATGACTTGCCTGTATTAAAGTCATTTACATTTTCCTAATGTACTGGAAGACCAAAATTATGTCTTTTGTTTATACCATTTCCCCATATTGTCTATGCTATTTCCCCCTGGACAACCCTGCACAGACACTATAAAATAAAGCTGATTTTGTGCTTTGGGGCTGGCTGTAGCCATCAGCTCAGTCAGTCCTCCTGATCCCATCCTTTGTTTCCATGTCTTCTCTTGTGCTATAGTTTTCTCAGTCCCCACCTATTCCACTCTGGTTTGCTCCTCTTCTCCACTCTGGTTTGTGACAGGTGACACCCAAACAGGGACCAGAGTACAGAATAATAGGTGCACGCACTGGTGAGTGAGTCCCCTATAAGAATAAAAAAGGAAAACTGAGCAGTTGGTAAGTAATTTGGGGGAGTTTGGGGGGTAATCATACTCGGAAGTAATAAATTATGGGACAGTCTGGTTCTTTGGAGCCAGAAATCTTTATTTAAATTCTTAAATCTATGTTAAAATCCAGTGGCTGGCATATTCATATTAATCAATTAGAGCCCTCTGTCCAATTTGTGCTGGGTCTATCCCCTTCTTCTACAGCAGAAGAACCCCTTCCCCCTGAATTCTAACAAGAGTTACAAGATGAGGAACGAGAGTATGAAAAGGAATATTCCTCTTCCACCTCAGCAGACACAGACCCTTCTGGGCTTTTAACTATGGCTGGAATTCGGATTTTTAGTCCACCTGAACCTGTTTTGACTTGCCACTCTTCATTCCCTCTTTCACCAAAGTCCAAAGAATTTGCCTCTGCAACATCTTCAGCTCCTGAATAGGAGGCCTAACCTGTTCTTCAAGCCTATAAACACTTTTGAATAATTACAAACTAAAAAACCCATTTCCCGTTTGAGATACAAACTAACTTACTTCACTAGTCACTCTCAAAAGATTCAATTCTCCAACTCAATTAACTTTAAATAATCGAAAAGGTGATCACAGAGTGATCTCTAGACTGCTCCAGTAAATGCTATGTACTGCTGGGGAAGCCTAGTGGTTGACTGCACGGGGGGCCTGGGAGCGCAGTGCTCCAACACTCCTAGCAGTGTTGCTAGGAGATTTCTCCTGGGAGCCGTGGGGTTCTTCTCTCACATACCAATTGTCCCCAATCACTGTGGTCCACCTACTTTATTCTGGTTGTACGCTAAAAACTTTAATTCTCAGTAGTTCTAATTTTGTTCTCGAGATAGTTGGTGTTTCTATATTTGTTCTGTATTTTGAAGCTCAGGCCGCAATCCCAATTAACAACTGTTGGGACATATTCCATCTAATGGGACTCAATATACTCATCTATAAATAAAAGAGAATAACAATTTTATTATAACATCGTGAGGCCAATGTAGCTGTCATCTTGACTCTGCAGAAAAATGGCCTCTAAATGGATCTTTGAAAAATTATAAGTATGTTACATTTTTATGAAAATAAAAGGTCTGGTTAAAATACTTGTTTATTTTTTCTCAATAGAATTTAGGAATCCAAAAACAGTAATTACAACTATATGATGTAAAAATGGTCAATAAAAAATAATTTAAAATAATAACTAGAACCTAGGTGAATTGCTAAAATACATAAATTAGGTAATTCAAACGTAGTCTGAATAAAAATACATGTTTAGAAATGCTTAAAAGCCAGCAAACAAACTCTGTATATCTGTCTCTATATTTGTATGTCTGTACATGTCAGGTACCTATAATATTTCACCTATATATTTCAAAATATATAAAATAGCTCTAACTAATAAAAAAGGAAATGGGTGTGAGCACTGACTTATCAAAAGAACAAATTCAAATCCCTGTTTATTTAGGTGACTTTAGTAATCTTTGATAGATAAAATTAATCTTAAACCTGTTATTGAAATTCAAATGTTTAAAGATTATAGAACTGCCACTTTTCTAGCATTTCTAGATTTTGCTGAATCTAATGGTGAGTTCATTCACATTTGAGATACAAACTAAATTACTTCAAACTAAGCAGGCAGTAGCCTGAAGGCCACACGCTTCTGAACATCTGCAAGGGTATGAACAAAGCAGCCTGAAACATTTTGCATGGCTCCCCACTCCCCATGCAAAATATTGGGAGTGGGGAATGTATCCCATTTGGGATACAAACTAACTTGATTTTAAGCTTGTGAATTCTGACATCTGGGGGAGTTGGCTGTAGTAAAATGTAAGGGCATGTTCCCCATACTTAGGTCAAGGGCTTTAGGCCACACAGTCTAGCCTACATGGCCCTTTCTTCCCTGCTCCAACCTGGCCCTTGGATATTGTGAGAGACACTGAATGTTCCAAGTTTTCTGCTTTCTGTCTGGACACTGGTCCAGTCCTTGTCAGCCACGTGGCCATGTGAGACTTAGGGAGACAATGAAAAAACTTCAGAAAGGATGTCTCTGTCATGGTTTTGTTACCAGAATTCCCTTCTTCAATGAGGCCTTGGTCTTGAGGATTCAAGAATTGAGCCCACAAGTCAGTAATAACATGAAATTTTGTTGAACAGAAGGACATGCAGAGGGGGTGGGGAGTGCTAGAACTTTTGGCAAAAGAAAGAAGGCCCAAGTCGGAGGTCTCTTGCATGGGTCTTTGTCTAGAGGTAAATATTGCCTCTAAGAGAAATTTTAACCAGAACTTAATAAATGGATAAATACCTTTATAAACTAAACAGGTATTTTAACAAATAAATGAATGTAGCCCCTCTCCTGGGGTAAGCTTATTAGTTCCTTACGGTTATTGTTGTAGGAAGGGAATTAGGGTGTGGGCTCCCCACTCAGGGTGGAGCCATGCAAAATGTTTCAGGCTGCTTTGTTCATACCCTTGCTGGTGTTCAGATGCATGTGGCCTTCAGGCTACTGCCTATTTCTACCTAGAGATGGAAATTCGATTTCTGAGCTCACCTAAACCTGAAATATGAGGAATCCCTGTCTAGCCCTGAGTAAGAAAATCCTATATCAATGTTATTTTCCATGCAATGTCTTTCAAGTGTAATGGATAACAATTTATTGTTTAAATTGTTTGAAAAACTGAGTTGTTATCAAAAAATAAATTTTTTACTTTTTAAACCTTCTAATTATCAGTTTAGCCAAGTCAATAATTAACTTCATAGTAAATTGTAATGCTAAAATTCATGTAACAAATTTTGTCCTGAAACAAAATAGTTATTTTAAATAGCAATAGCAATAGGCAGGGAAATCCAAAAAGTTTAAAATATTTATAAATTACCTGTAAAGAATTTAATAAATTCATAATAAAAAGTTTATGAAAGAATTTACATATGCTCCAACTAGCTATATTGTACCCTTAAAATCTTTTGAACAAATATTTTAACCCCTTCATATTTGACAAACTTTTTAATATTAAAACTCTAAATTTAGTCTTTTTAAAATATCAAAACCACTGAAAGTTTCAGAAAGACATATTAAGGTTATTTGACATGTTAAGAATATATAGAAAATATTGTCTAATATGAAGTAATAAGTTTCTATAAATTATATTTATATATTTTCCAATATTATAAAATATTGGCCTGTCTTAGAATATATTGTCAGTATTAATTTTAATTCATCTCAAAAATTGTCTCCAAAAAGTGACAGAATCCAAACTTTGTCCTATAAAAGAAATTACTTTGGAAATTAAAAACGAATTTCAAGGACTTTAAATGGAAAGTCAATATGGCCAAGAGTATTGCTAACCTAACTTCAAACAGAACAGAAGTCAGTTACACGGAAATCCTATTTCAGGAAACTGGTAAGGGAGCTAGCCCAACCCTTCTAACAGCAGGGCAATGTCTCTTGTTCCCAACTGTTCAGAGCCACTAAAGACAGCACAGGGTGGACCTCAGTCCCAGCTCCTGAAGTGGGCCCCCAGGCTATCCCAATAGGCGTTATCACCCTTTACCCAGAAATACTGTGGGACTTCTTTCAGGATGCAGTAGTTTAACTATGGAAGGTCTTTTTGTTTTGCCCAGAGTGATTAACTCTGATTATATATAAAAGATAAAAGTTACAGCTTATACTACTCAAAATATTCTCACTCTTTCTTCTGATATAAAAACTACCCAATTTTTACTTCTCTCTACCGGTTCTGTTTACAAAGCCTTAGCTATTAATAAAACCCTGTAAATTATAGAGCCTCTTCAACCAGGAATTCCATCCCCAACAGTTATTCTGTGGCACTATTCCTTAGTGAGTATAAACTAAAAAGATTGCCTTTTACTATCCCACTTCATTTGAACAATTGTAAACGTTTTACTTTCAGTTTACCTTCTATCAATTTCAGAACTCCTCCTATGTGATATCAGTAAACAGTCCTTTCACAGGGATGGCTAGTAGCCCCACCTTTTGTCAAAAATTTGTGACTGCTATGATACTGCCAATTCATACACAATTTCCTACTGCTTACATTGCTCATTGTGTGAATGAGACTCTCCTTTCTGACCCTGATTCTTCTACATTAACAATCATCCTCTTTCATTTACAGGACTCATCAACCACTTGTGTGTTATGTGTAGCACCAGAAAAAAATACAAAGTGTTCCTTTTTTCTCCTAATTCAACTTAGGAAAACTCCTTAGTTTTCTCCTAAGTCCTTTTTTTCTCTTAAGTCAACTTATGAAGGACAGTCAAATTGGACCACAAAAACTTCAAATCCGCAACGACAAACTCACTACTTTAAAAGGTTTTCAGCAGTTACTAGGAGATATTGATTGGCTCTGCCCCTCATTAAAGCTTTCTTAAATGTCATTGTTCATTGTTTAACTGCTTTTACTGTTTTAGGAATCCTACCACTCACCAAAACAGACCATGATCCTGCTTACACTAATAAAACTTTATCTTCTTTTGGTTCAACTTTCTCTGTCGCCCTTAAAACAGGCATACCTTACAGCCCTCTAGGCCAAAATATGCTCATCACACCCTTAAATTTCAATTGCTAAAGTTATAAAAGGGGGAGATATTTCCTGGAACTCCACTCTTTCTCAGGCCCTTTTCACTTGAAATTTTTTTTTAAATTGATACTTTAGGCCACCTAGCAGCAGAACATTTTTGGAAACCTCCATTTTCGACATACCCAGAGGTCCTGTGAAGTTCCACTTAAATGATACCTGGCAAGGGCCTGATCCTGTGTTAACATGGAGAAGAGGAAATGTTTGCATTTTTTCCTACAACAGCTAGCAGTCCTCATTGGCTTCCTGAGTAGGAACTTATAAATTACTTATAACTGTCTAGTTCGAATTCCTACCAAAGGATATGATCAGAAACTATGGGGCTAATCTAGAAGACTACTTGCCTTTTATAACATTAATGATTGTGTCATTACTAGAGAATGAATTCTAAATACTTTAACAATAGGATTGGGAGTTAGCCAGAAACATCTCTGGCACCTTGCAGCCACACTTCAGCCAGGGAAGTCCTGGAGCCCACCAATGAAGTGATGTAAAATGACTCTCTAACTTTATGTTATGACGTGTGTTTCACCTCCCAGACTTTTACAAGTTGATAACACTTCTATAACCAAAACTGAACATGGACTCTCTTTAAATTGTTTAAATTGTAATTTATCTAATTGTATTAATCATATTAATCCATTTGATACTATTACTGTAATTGAACATCTTTTGTTATGTTACTCAGCCATGGTATGATAAATCAGGCATGCAAATTCTAATTGAACTTAATCAGTATTTACACCATGATACTACCCATAATAATAATAACCTTAATATAGCAAAACTTCATCAAGAAATTCAAATTATGCATGAACTCATCTGAATGTTTATGTTCTACTCCACTTGCTAAAGATATTTTTGATAAATTTCAGTCTTTTAATCCTTTAGAAAAATTTGATCATGTTACAATAACATTATTTATATTAGGAACTTTAACATTATTCTTATTTTATATCCTCCTGGTCTTCTGCAGAAGTGGAGCTAAAGGATTCCTCCAAATAAAGGCAATCCATTCATAAGTCAAAGGAAAGGAGGAGATGTGGAGAGTGGGCCCTCACAGCCTGGGGAATATTCAGAGACTAGGCCCCCAACAGCTACTCCTCCATTCCCAAAACAACCATATTCCTGTCTTCACGCTCCTTCTGCCAGAAGTCAGTAGCTCTTTGTCCAGTTAACTGTGCAGAGACCCTTGTGATCTTGGCCTTCTTACTTCTTGTAATACGTTAACAAGGTTGAGTAGAAACTAGTAAGTCACATAGTTCTTCCTTTGTTTTGTCAACTATGCTGAGATCTTCCTGATCTAGACCTTCTTACTTCTTGTGACATATTAAGGAAGTGGAGTAGAAACTATTAACAAGATGATTTGCCTTTATTAAAGTCATTTACATTTTCCTAATGTACTATAAGACCAAAATTATGTCTTTTGTTTATGCTATTTCCCTATATTGTCTATGCTATTTCCCCATATTATCTATGCCACTTTCCCCTGGACAACCCTGTACAGACACTATAAAATAAAGTTGATTTTGTGCTTTGGGACTGGCTATAGCCATCAGATCAGTCAGTCCTCCTGATCCTATCCTTTGTTTCCATGTCTTCTCTTACACTGTAGTTTTCTCAGTCCCCACCAATTCCATTCTGGTTGGCTCCCCTTCCCCGTGCTGGTTCATGACATCTGTCCTGTGTATTACTATGTTTGCGTCTCTACTGAGACTGTTTTATATTCATGATAACTTAGTATCTGAGCAATAGGAATGACTGTCAAACTGTTCTTAGTCTACTGTGGAAGTTAGCATTCTAAATGACTGGGACAATGAAATCATTTCACATTGATGAACTTTCCCAGGTAATTTGGTGTCAAAGATTGCACCTGTACCAACTCTAAATGAACTTAAACCTTTCCATTTCCCTCTGTCTACATCCCTCATTGTAATCTATGACTTACTAGTATCAACCACAACTTGGTTTTTCAGGTCTCATGTGATTCCATATATTATCCCCTTAGGCTAGACTTGTTATGTACTGTAATAGATTTCAATATATTTCAAATATTTGAACATTGTAATTCACACTATGTGTGCACATGAGCTGCTGTCTAAAAATGTAAAAAGTTGGATATTTGCAATGGGAAAACATTCAGTAATGGTCTTTAGCAAAGTCTGTTCTGCTTCAGTACATGATTCAAATTAGTTCATTTTTAATTGGTATATATAGAATTGATGTCAACATAATATAGGAGCCAAGTTGGTCCATTTGCATTTTCCCATTAATTTCATAAAGGAATGGACTACTGTTCATGATATTTACTCATCTTACCTTTGGACACATGTCCTGTCCTGTCTTGCAAATGTTTTCTGCATGGTTCTCCTTAATCTATGTGTATTTTGTCCTTGTCTCTATACTTTAGCAGCTTCAAAGTTGTTTGTCCTCTGATATTAAGAACACTAACTTTGATTTTAATGGTAAAGTCCAACATGCTATTTAGATATTTTTTTTTTTGTGGACACCCACTTTTATATACTGAGTTAGTATTGATATTGGCTGGTGTCACAACATATTATTCATAAAGATATAATGAGTTTGCGTGGTTTATCCATAACCACATTTTCCCCATAAGTCCTGTTTTTGTTTTTCAGAAGACAAGGCTATTTAGTAATGTATTGAGAGAGGATACCTGAGAAGGATGAGGTCTGGGAGAACAGGTCTTCTCAAGGAGAGCACAAGGATACACCTGCAGGGTCCTGTCCATGGTGACTCAGCCCTTAGGAATTTGTAAACCTAACTTCCTGGAACTTGATCCTGTAGTTCTGTAAGGGCTGGACTAGCATCTCCCATTTGATTCAAACTGGCCAATAAGAAGGATACCTGTGGGGTGGAACTTTTTGACTGTCGATAAAAAGGGAAAGACCAAGCCAGATGGGGAGTGCAGCCATTTGGAATTCCTTCTATGCTGTAAGCTCCCAGCTGGTGAATAAAGCCCTTCCTCTCATAAATGTGGTTTGGGGTGTTCTTTCTCTCCATTGGGCCTCATCTTCCTGCAACATTTCAAATCAATTCACAGTCATCAGTTCATTAAAGTTAATAAGAAAATACATTCAGAAGGGGTTTCCTCTACTTCCTTCCCCTGTTTCATGAGGGTATGTAGCTTTAGATTTACCTATAGAGAATTTATGTTGCCTCCTTCATTTCTAACAAATAGGGAACTAATTTTATTGCTGGTCTGCTTTGTCTTTGCCTCATTTAGCATTCTTTCAATTGCATGTCTAAATTTTTCATTTGGCTCTGATGTCCACCTCGTCACCTGTTTCTCTCCCATTGCTCTAATTGTTGCAAATGTTATAAAAATAATTGCCTTGTATTTCTGAATCAATGGAATGTCCCATTATATGACATTGCTCTATGACAGCTTTTTGTTATTTTCAAGCACATTTAACATTACAGCCTAATCTCAGATTTACTTAAGGATGTCTCAGAAATGCTATAAGTCCCACTGATATCAACCTTGTGGCCATTTCACAGCTTATCATATAAAATTCCATCTGTTTGTTTTGACAGCAAAGTCTCTGCCTGTCTTGCCTTGCCCTGCCCATCTGGGGGTTTTAAAGACCCAAGCTTCTGGGCTCTGCTCTTTCCTCTTTGGCAAGTGAGAACTGTCATCAGGATGCCATGGTCCCCTGCCATGTCCCCAAAACCAGTGTGCTGAGGGTCTCTAAGAGCACTGTGTCTTTTGCTCTTTCTCCCTTACTCCAACCAATGTGTCCTCCACCCTAATTTCAGGTTTAATTACCTGAACTAACATTCTAAGCCTCACCTCAGTGATCTACACACTTGATTCTCTAAATTACTTTCAAACATTGCCTTTTTCTGGAGTCAAACTGGAATTTGTTTTTATAACTGTTTCTTATTCCATTTCTCTGGGCTTGAACCATGAATTAGACACCTCCGATGCACAGAAATTGCTTTCTAGAAGGCCTGGAAACTTGTACCCTCCTATTCCTACACCCATAGTCTGTCAAGTGTGATTATTAATTTGGGGGGTCTCTTTGACCTTTTAATTTTCATAATGAGCTTCTTAATATACTTTTCAGCTATGTTGTTAAGAAAAGTTAGTACTGTACTAGACCAAGACCATCATTTTAGTGATTTAAGGTAATGTTACAAATGACTCTCACACACGACAGTACAATGAGGGTGTCCTTGGTCAGTGGTGTGTACAATGCCCTGCTCTACACAAAGCATTAAGGAACTAGATTCTCTTCTTCAGAGCCTGGCTTGTAAGGGCATTCTGTTTATCTGCACAAAAACGCAGAAGAAAAAGTTTTTGTACCAAGGCTGCAAGTTATGTATATTAAGTTGACTGTAATACCATGTAACATCTAAGAAGCTTAGAAATGTAGTTCCTGTAATTGATCATAATAAAAACAAAAAATAAAGATAATAAAAGAAAACAAGGATTGTGTATCTACAAGCAATCTCTGCTCAGCCCTTGAGAAAACTGAGAAAAGAAAAAAAATGCTATAAACATGTGCATGACACTCCAATGCCACTAAAATAATATAAATATAAATCATGACAGAGATTTAAGATAGCATAAAAAATTATCTTTAGAACAAAGGCTATATTAAACAAACACATCAAACATAATTATCTTGTACCTTATCTGGGTTTTAACAGTAAGAAAATTTTAAATGGTAAAATTCCAAGAAAAGTATAACAAATCCAATTAATTTCAAAAATTAGTGTCTTCATACTCTGTATGCAAAGCATTGAGGGGAAATACAGAAACGGTTAACAGCTGCGAGGCATAGTTCAGAAGTCTGGTTTCCTCATGAAGAAACAGACGCATAAAAGGCTCCATTTTAAATGCCAAAAGAAATAACACAGAAGGAATAAATGTAAATGGATGTGGAAAGATCCTTGACTTCTTCTGGGATCCAACTAACCTAGGTTGATTGCCTGACTCCTGGTCCCTGCAGTGGTGATTATCTCTGGTATCGTCAACATAACACTTTCAAGGGTCACATTCTGGTAATGAACTTCTGTCCTTACAGACACATTTATCAGCATGCAAATGTCAACATCACAAAACCCCTGGCTTCACCTTCTAGTGAAATTAAAAAATAAATTACCTTTTCTCTCCAGGGTCAAACTCCCATGTCTTGGAGATGAGCACTGATATTAAATTACTGAAAATAACAAATAGATAAACAAATGAATTGAAATAGTCTCTGGAGGAATGCACAAGGCATTATTGTGTATTAGAGACAGAATAGTTTTTCTCTCCCTTCTCATAGTCCTAGTCAACCTTTTTAGGAAGTTACTCCTTCTGAAGAAAACCTATTCACTTCTTTCTACACTGTCCATTCATATCACGAATTAGCAGGCAGCATCCTTCCATGATTAACTGGGAGTCAACTTTATGAAAACTTTTGCTTTACGTGGTTTGTCAGGGTATTTTTATGAACTGTAAATTTATCAGATTTATGGTGGCATTAAAGTCTTTGCAACCTAGCTCTCTATTTCTTTCCAGCTACACGCCTCACTGCTTCTAATTTCCTATACACATGCATGTGTACTTGTTATGCTGGACCATTCACTGTTCCTTGCTCTTCTAGCTTTATGGATATTCATCCCTGTACCTAGAAAGGCCACCTTTCTTAACTATCTTGAAAACTGATTCTTTCCATACAAGTCTTAGTTTAAGCACCTCTCCTCATTCTCTAGCATACTAGACTAAGGTTATAGCATCCTTTATTAAAAAAAAAACAAAAAAAAACTTTTCCACTGACTCTCAAACACACTTCTATTTTTAATGCAGCACGAGCTTGTGTATCTTTCTGTATATGTGACTTTTTGCTCATTAGACCATGAGCTCTTGAAAAGCAGAAGCTGTATTTCTCCTATGCTTTGAAGAACTTAGATAATAGAAACTCAATGAAACCACATGGCATAAATCAAAAAATAAATCAAAAGTTTTTGCTGCACTTTAGGGAGACAAGCTATAGACACAAAAATAAGACTTTAGTGTATTTATTCATTCACATATGTACTTAATACTTTCATACCTATTCGAAGTTCTGGACTTCACAAAAAGAATGCAACAATGAATAACAGCTTATAGTACTCCTGGGATAGCAGACATTTGAAGACCTTAAGTTTCATGAAACCTAAAATATTATTGGTCATAAAATGGATCATTATTTTATATTTATTTTCTTATTGCATTGTAAATATTTTTTTAATTAGTAATACAGTAAGAATTTTACACAATAAGGGTTTTGAGTCAGAGTTGCATTTATATATTGCATTTTAAATTATTATAAAATGCTGCAAGGCAACTCTGACTCAAAACCCTTATTGTGTAAAATTCTTACTGTATTACTAAGTAAAACATTCTTCAGAAGGTAATAAGAAAATAAATTATGTTATCCTTAATACTATGCAGCCTTAAAGGAAGATGGAGACTTTACCTCTTTTGTGTTTACATGGATGGAGCTGGAACATATTCTTCTTAGCAAAGTATCTCAAGAATGGAAGAAAAAGTATCTAATGTACTCAGCCCCAATATGAAGCTAATTTATAGCTTTCATATGAAGGCTAAAACCCAATTATAGCACAGGAATACAGGGATAGGGGAAAGGGAGGGGAGGATGGGTAGAGGGAGGGCAATTAGTGGGAACACACCTACGGTGCATCTTAGCAGGGTACTGGCGAAACTTATTAAAGGTAGAGTATTAATGTCTTTATATAGTGATCAAGGAAATGC
>CAUYON010046791.1:0-26026 GCA_963573935.1 Arctocebus calabarensis
GCCAAACAACAATGACGGCTGCAACCAAAAAATGGTCAGGCGTTGTGGCGGGTGCCTGTAGTCCCAGCTACTTGGGAGGCAGAGGCAAGAGACTCGCTTGAGCCCAGGAATTGGAGGTTGTTGTGAGCTCTGATGCCATAGCACTCTATCCAGGGTGACAGCTTGAGGCTCTGTCTCAAATAAATAAATAAGAATACCAAATCATTAGCAAATCAAGAAAACACCAAAATATTACATACTTAGGATTATAACAGCAACCTGTTCCTTGCAAAAGTGAATCTAATCTTACTAAAGCATCTACAACTCAAAAAAGAATAGTTAATAGGCTCAGCGCCTGTGGCTCAAGCAGCTAAGGCACCAGCCACATAAACCTGAGCGGGTAGGTTTGAATCCAGCCCAAGGTCCACCAAACAACGACAACTACAACAAAAAAATAGCCGGGCGTTGTGGTGGGCATCTATAGTCCCAGCTACTTGGGAGGCTGAGGTAAGAGAATCACTTAAGCCCAGGAGCTGGAGGTTGCTGTGAGCTCTGATGCCACAGCACTCTACCCAGGGAAACAGCTTTATGCTCTGTCTCAAAAAAAAAAAAAAACCCCAAAACAAAAAAAGACTCTGTCTCAGAAATAAGAAATAAAATAAAGAAAAATGAATAATGAAGTTATTACAAGAGAAGGAATGGTACTCATGATAAAACTGCTTCAACTCCCTGAATCTGTTTTTCTCAATGTAAAATGTATTAACTGGGTAAAACATTAATAATTGTTGAAGCTGAGTGATAGCTACACAGGTGTTCATCATGTTATTTTCTCTTGATTTTTGTGTACACTTATTAGTTTCCATAATACACAAGATAAAATAATCTGTATCTTGATGATTTAGGGTAAAGATTAAAAATCAATGTGCAGAGTCCAGTCTATGATAGACACTAAATCAATGAATTGGTCTCCTTTTCCTGATGTAGCTTAAAACCTTTCCACTCTCATTCTTTTTTCTTATAGTAATGCTATTCAATTGCAACAACACTCCACTATCATTCCACTGATGTAATCTAAAGAAAATTCAACCATGCTCCAGTATGGAGAATTTTGGCACCAGGTTTATTCTCCACAGTTTGTCCTACTGGAAAGCATTCCACATGACTTCAATCGCCCTCCTCTCTCATGGCCACATAGTAGCACTCTGTTATCACCTGGATGACAAAAAAAAAAATGCTGATTTCACCTCTGAAACCTTGAACTCAAGATCTCACTCTAAGCCAGAGTCTCCAGGCTCAAATTCTCAAATACGTTCACTCTCCACAACATTTGTTCTTCAGTCCCACAGAGAACTTTAGTTCCTTATTAACTTCATGTATGTGACCTGACTAACCAGACTAGCACTGCTCCTGAAATCTCCAAGCGCTACAGCATCCCATTTTATCATCACAATCACACATCCTATAAACCCTCTCATTCCCTGTACCCGTGCTCTTTGCCTGCAGAAATATTTTAAGCCATCTATTACCAGTGGTTCTCAACCTTCCTAATGCTGCAACCCCTTCATACAGTTCCTGTGGGTCACGACCCACAGGTTGAGAACCTCTGTAGCTGATTCCTGGCCTCCTTTCCTTTAACACCCAGCATGGCCGCTTGTGGCATCACCTAAACTGCATAATCATTAGCCCTGTCAGTTTCCTTCAACCTGTCTGCTTCTACCTCCTATAGGTAAAGCTTCGTACTGCAAGTACCATCTCTGCTGTTATAATAGGGGGACTGGACGATACTAAAGAAAATCACATAGGTACAAAGTAGCAGTAATACAAATTTGTACTCCCCAACCTCAGTGGTGCCCTCACATCATCTATACCAAAACCAACAGCTTTCAAAGGTCCCATAACTAGACTGTATTAGCCAAACAGAAAATCCTTATATGCTTTTGCCATAGACAATAAAATGTTGCCTTTCTGAAGGTAAGACAGACTTTTAAACCTTTCTTTCTGTTTTTCTTTCTTTCTTTTTTTTTTTTTTTTTATAGAGACAGGATCTCACTCTTGCTCAGGCTAGTCTTGTATTGTTAAACGCAATGATACTCATGGCCACTGATACTTCGGTCTCCCAGAGTGCTAGGATTATAGTCATGAGCCGCTGCACCTGGCCTACTTTTTTTCACTTTTTGAGGCAGAGTCTCACTCTGTTGCCCTAGGTTAGTGTGCTTGGAAAAAACTCAGAGAGACAAAACCTCTTTTCACGCGGGTCAGAACATCAGCTTCAAGAGATGACAGCTTGATTCTATACTCTAAATACTGGGTCATCTATAGTCTATGATAATCGGCACGTTTGTGATAGCAAATAAACCTCCTGATATTTTTGCCTAAAATCACCATAAATTACAGAAATGCCTTTGACAATCTTACATAGTCGACTGATACTTCGCATCTAAAGCATTCCAGGTGTAAAACAAAACAAAAAAAATACACCTGATGAATAACTAGACATTAAAATTTGACTCCTTTTCCCTCATTTTTGACTGATATGGTAATATCGTATATACACTAAAATTAGAAATTAGACATATAAAAAAATGTCTGGGACAGCTAATCCATATGCAGGGTTTTCCAAAATAAAAAAATTCTTAAATTTTGTGATTTTCATATTCCTTTCACTGGAAGCATCCTCAACCATTTCATGAATATAAAAGGGTCGACAGAGTGGAGGAAAAGAGCAGTGGGGTAAGGGGGCGGATAGGGCAGGCGTCGCCTTGACAACACCTTTTTCCAAAGAATGACATTATACATTTCAAGACAACGCCTGCCCCATTTAACCCCTTACCCTACTGCCAAAGCTGTCTATGTGTATAAAGAACCTACATTGAACCTGTGGCTCAATGGGCTAAGGCGCCAGCCACGTACACCTGAGCTGGCGGGTTCGAATCCAGCCCCAGGGCCGCCAAACAACAATGACAGCTGCAACCAAAAAATGGTGGGCACCTGTAGTCCCAGTTACTTGCAAGGCAGAGGCAAGAGACTCACTTGAGCCCAGGATTTGGAGGTTGCTGTGAGCTGTGATGCCACAGCACTCTATCCAGTGTGACGCTTGAGGCTCTGTCACTCAAAAAAAAAAAAAAAAAAAAAAGAACCTGCATTCTTGGGTGGCGCTATAGCTCAGTGGGTAGGGCACCGGCCATATACACTGAGGCTGGTGGGTTCAAACCTGGCCCGGGCCAGCTAAAACAACAATGACAACTGCAACAACAATAACAACAACAACATAGCTGGGCGTTGTGGTAGGCACCTGTAATCCCAGCTACTTGAAAGGCTGAGGCAAGAGAAGTGCTTGAGACCAAGAGTTTGAGGTTGCTGTGAGCTGTGACACCATGGCACTCTACCCAGGGCGACAGCTTGAGATTGTCTCAAAAGAAAAAAAAAAAAAAAGAACCTACATTCTTCCATTTGAGCTAAGTGAGGAGCCAGCTATCAAACTATTCAGAAAAGAAATGTATTCCTTCAAGTTAGGAGACACAGAAGAGGGGAGGCTCATTCCTGAAGAAGCTAAAGCCACCTTCACCCGTGGCATAGAGACAGCTGGGTTTCAATCTCTGTCCTCCAGAGTTTTTCAGGGCAAAGACCTATATGACTGTTTTCCATGGACTAAAAGTCAGCCATGTGGAGAGAAAGTTGACTTGGTGCCCGTGTTCCAGTCTTATCCAAGAGAGACATCTCGGAGGGTAGGGATACTCCAGCCGAGAATCCTTGTTATAACGTGTGGTGTAGAACTCTGAGCAGACTGCAACAAGGAGGAAGTGCCAAGCTGAAGGAAATGTATTACCCACAGCAAGGGAGCTGCAGGGGAGTCTCAAAGCAGGGAAGGACCTAATACCCTCTTACCCTCTAGCATTGCAATACGACAGCTTGGAAAGCAGAAGACCTTTTACTTTCAACTTTATTTCTTTTTAGTATTTTTTCAGCATCCAATGTACTCAGCTCTACTATGAAACCAATTCCTAAGCACCCACACTTCCACATGAATGCCATAACCCAATTACTTTCAACTTTAAATCTGTGTGCTTAGGTTGCCAGTACTGTTAGCATGCTGGAGGCTAGTATTCTAGTTTCTGAACTGAGATTGTGTTTGCAACTTAACTTTACAGACTGAAAACCAAGCAGAAAAATCATGGGAGCTGCCTACATTTTCTTCTAGGTATGGGGCAAGAAAATCTCTATGGAATACATATTAAAGAAGTAGCACAAGACACACAGTTGTATTTTGATCCTATTCTGTGGGTTATAACTGTTCAACATACGGGTTATATTCAAGATTATAGTGATAACCAAGTTTGTAGTCTCCTTCCTGACATACCGATGTAGTTTTAACACAATGATGCAGCATAGCATTTGAACCAATCCTGTAGACTGCCAGACTGACCATGACTGAATTTTATAAGCGTTCTAGAAAACTGAATGTGAAAGATATATGTCATGAGGCATAAAATGCAAGGTGGAAGGGAAATAATATTTAAAGAAGTGAGTTTGCTTCCAGATTTCTTTCAGTGCAAATCTGATTGTTATAAACATCCGCCAGTTTGCCTCACACTTTTTGCAATGGTGACATTGTACTATTTTTCTTTGTTTTCTAAAGAGGCAATCTTACAGCTAGATTAACAACTTTGGCAAGATTAGGAAGCTGATTTCTTTATCTTATGTCTCTTGATTACTAACAGAACAGTCTTTGATTAGTGCAGTTCAGTGCTTTCATTCATTCAATAACTATTGAGTGCTCTGTGCCAAGTACTGTGCTAGGCAACAGGAATAGAAATAGGTAAGATATAGCCCTTATCTTCTAAATATTCAGAGTTTAGAAAAAATAGATGAACAAGTATGATGTGGCACATCAAGCATTCCCTCTCTCTCTCCAAATATTCACATTTTGAGAACTTCTTGGGGGTCTGGTGAGGGTAAGAATGGGTCTGAGGCATGCAGTCTGCCTTCCCACACAAGCTCATGAGCATGTTCATTCACTTATCAGAAATCTTATAACCTGTATGTACTACACACATCAACCCAGTAAGAGATTTTCTTATGAATGTGAAAATGACCACCATTGATTATCTTGGCTTATTGGACAATAGACTGTGCTGACCATGCTGGTTATTAAAAAGTTAAAAATACTTTCATGTAAGTTGGTAAATAACTGCTATCCTAGCTGCATTAGCCTCTCATCCCAGGATTCCCCAGACATACCCACGATCCTGTAACTAAAAGGTAACCTGGCAAAGCATGGGCCTCCTAGACCCTATTCTACTCTATGATTGCATGATTCTGATTGGTTAGAGTGACATACCACTGGTTAAATAATTGAAATATCATCCAGTGAATATAAAGAAATCTAAAATTTGCCAAGCAGGCAAGCCCTCATTTGAGCACAAATGTGTGGAAATGGAAATAGACTCCTAACACATTCATGTCTGGGGAGCAGGCTTCCCTTTAAACACTCATTGACCACTGTTAGAAGTATGTCATGAGAGGTCTGCATTTCAGATGGAACTCAGCAAGATTCCTAGCTCTGCAAACTTGTTATCTACATGAGCTTGGGAAAGTTATTGTACCTATATAAACCTCAGTTTTGACAGTTGAACAATAGGGTGGTGCCTGTGGCTCAAAGGAGTAGGGCACTGGCCCCATATACCGGAGGTAGCGGGTTCAAACCCAGCCCCGGCCAAAAAAAAAAAAAAAGAGTTGAAGAATAGTGGCTACTTCATACGCTGATGTCATCATCACCATCATCATCAGGTCCTCCATGAATAGTTTCACTTATGACAGGGGTTAAAAATAAACCCAACATAAAAGGGAAAATCATTTATACATAAAAAACAGATTCTTCTCTGTCAATACGTAGAGAGACAGAGAGAAAGGCACTCTCACATTTGTGTTATCCCTGATTTGGTTACCAACTGGCTATAAGGCCACAGGCACATAATGTAACTGACTTAAGAAAACTCAGTATTTCTAAACTAGATCTGGATGGGATCTGTGGGCCTCCATGTACCACCACCCTTGATTTCTAAGCCTATGTCTGACATCCAATTATGTTATGACATCCTAGTATCACAGTGGGAAAAAAATATCAGAAATATGATGGAACATAAAGCATGATAGTACATGAAAATTTCTATGTAAATCATGACACAAGTCATGATCTTCTTGTTCTGTTATACTGAAAAGAACACTTTTTGTTCAGACAGAAAAACAAAACAAAACTATGAGCATAAATTAATTCTGAGAGCTGCTACCATCCACTTAGAATTGTCTCACACCTCATTTTGGCTACAACATGACTCTGGTTGAAATTGCCAAAAAGCAAACTATAAAGTACATCTATCAGGAGGACAATAAACACAAAGGACTGAGGATGAATTCAGAAAAATGATACGCTTTTCCTAATTCAATTGGTCTGTCATTTGAATACATTCTTTTTAAAATGCACTGAAAGCAGATACTGGGAAGTATAATTTAGCACTTTGGGGTGTGATTCAGTTGCAGTTGAGGAGCCATAGGCACATTAAGACAAAATACAGGTACCTTCCGCTATGTATAAGCCTGGCAGACTTCATCTAGTTTATTGTTGAACTCTGAGGGCATAATTTGACAAATTAGTTTTTTCCACAGCCCAAATTATGCAACTGAGTTCTTAATCGGTAAATAAAAATTTCGTTACCACACCAATGTGTCTTTCTTTCTTCTTTTAAAAATTTCTTTTGAGAAAGAGTATCCCTCTGTCACCCTGAGTAGAGTGCCGTGGTGTCATAGCTCTCAACAATCTCAAACTCTTGGGCTCAAGTCATCATCTTGCCTCAGCCTCCCAGGTAGCTGAGACTAGAGGCGCCCTGCCCCAGCTAGTTTTGTTTCTATTTCTAGCAGAGACAGGATCACACTCCTGATCAGGCTGATCTTGAACTTCTGAGCTCAAGCAATCCAACTGCCTCGGCCTCTCAGAGTGCTAGCATTACAGGAATGACCCACTGCACCCAGCCAATGGTATTTTTCTTAAAAGCCATATACCAATGTGGGCTTTTAATCAAAAGACTCTCCCTTTCCTCAGAATTAACGTTAGGAAAGGCTAGCCTTTTAAATAAGTATACACTCAGTGCCAATATTTTTTAGTATCTTTAGTATGATTGCAATATTTACATTTTGTGGTTATATATCAAGATAAGGAGCTTTACATCATACATTTTCCCCCACAAATTTCTATGAGGTTTGTTGCAAATGAATTGTGATTTACCTTACCTTTTCTCATGTGTCTTCTAAAATATTCTACTCTTTCTAGGTACTACATTAAAGGGATCAGGAGCCTCAAACGATTTAGCTGCGAATTTCAGTAAGTTTCAAGAAATCTTTGAAAAGGGACCAGAGAGATCCATTCAAAAGTGAATAGCTACAAATACAGCCATCAGGAAGGGTTTTAATCTACTAAAGTAAATTCTAAAGAACTTGTTCCAAATACAGTATGCTATTCCACATTGTGTTTATCCATAAATATACATCACTTTTCAAGAAATGTTTTTATCTGCATGTTTTGTCCCAGGTGAGTCTCAATAGCATTATTAAATATAAAACAATCCTAAAGGGGTATAAAGAGTTTTACTCTCAGAATTAGGTTGAAAGAAAATGTGTCATGATACAGAAAGTAGAGTATCTTTTAATTTAAGAGGAACTTAATACAAAGTCCATATACATTTTCACATTTCACTTCCTTTACTTTTTAAACTATTGACGATACCACTGTAAAATAGTCATTACTTGGTTGGTTTAAATTAGTGATAGCTGAAAGTCATACAAAAAGATCTGGTGGTTTTAATTTGATTCATCACATCTCCACCTCAGGGACTTGGGGAAATGAAGAGAAGTGCACTGCATACTTATAAAGCCTTTGGGACCCTAGCAGGCTTCCAAATGCCTTGTTTGTTGCAATCTGCTTGTCAAACTATTAAAGAAGTAAAATCCACACTCTATCCCCTATTGTAGATGCAGACTTTCTCTGTTAATTAAATCAAAACTATATGATTGCAACGAGGAGAACTGATGTAACATCCAGTATCTCACCAGCTTTTCTAGGCAACCTGAGACATAATTCTAGTATCAGGCTTTCATTTAGAAAGATTTCTCATTGACTATTACATTAAACAAATGCTTTAACCCTGATTACCAAAAATGTTCGCTTTTACTTCAGGTTTAGCAAGTCTATTACTCAAAATGTCTCCATGCTAGTCCTTAATTATAGCCACTATAATGTAATTCTAATCTGGTGGGGATGTATTCACTTCTTGGCTTGAAAGGCTACCCACTAAAAAGAACTGAGATATTTGTGATATTTAAGGAAAATGAAAACTCTAGGATTTTATACTCGGTAAATCCAAGAGGGAGAAAAAATTCATATCTTTATATTTACATCTACATTTCTCTGAATATATTTATGATGTATTTTGAGACAAACTATTATGGTCCATTATTTCACTTCAAAGAAACACAGCCGATAGCCTCCTTTCTGATTCACCCATGCAAGTTTCAACTTGCTTAGCTTATCGGGGTTGCTGGGAGGGCTTTATTTGTTTCCATCCACACAGATTTTACATTTTTTATTTTTTGTATGTTTCAAAATTTTCATAATGACCTTTGTAGAAAATAGGAGATTTTAGAACCCACTTTAACTGCAACCAAGTCAGGGGAAGGCTTACTCCCCCTTCTTCTGGTCTGTGACTGACAGTGTTACAAGTGTTGCAGCCGGACTGGAAACAGTAGAGGGACAGTCCTAGAAGCATATTCTTCCACTTATTTCCACTAGCTATATTCTGCCCATGGCATTATGAGTATAAATAAATACTCATTTTTTTTTCATTTTTTTTTAATCTAGTGTGATAAGGGGGAACAGACAACTCCTTCAGAGGTAAAACATGTCATAAAAGATTTACCTTTGGAACATTCTAGAATTTCGTGCTTTAGAAACAGAAGCCTGGATGTACATTTTCTATGGAGTCGAAACTCAGATAAAGAAAAGGATGCAGTTCCTTTCGATCCATATTCCTTATTTTTTCTACCAATTTGATTTTACATAATCAGAAGCTCTTATGAAAGATAGGTTCTTACATCAAAAATCATAGGGTGAAATGATAGGAAAGAAATGCTAGGATAAATCTATAGATGAGATTTTTCTAGTCAAAGTAATACCAATAATTTGCTCTATTATCTCATTCAGGTGAGTTAATTTCCTAAGCTTTATTTTCTCACCTTTGAGACCAGGGGATGAGACCAGATAATTAAATGGGAAGTGAAACCATTTTGTATGGCACTGCAATGGTGGATACATTTGTGAAAACTCAAAGAATGAATAAACCCTAATGTAAACTATGGACACTGGATAATAATATATCAATATTTGTTCATTAATTCCAACAAAGATGTTAATTATAACATCTTGGATTAGTGTGGTGAAGTGGGTATCTGGGCGCACTCTCTGTTATCTGTTCAGGTTTTCTGTAAAGGTAAGACTTCCCTAAAAATTAAAGTCTATTAGTTTTTAAATATCTAGTTTAAAGAAGCTCCTCTTAAGAGGTTATAAGGAGGAATGCTTACAATAGAGAAACATGGCCCTTAATCCATATTTTTAGAATGCAATTGTTCAACTGGCTATGGTATTTCCACAAACTGTTCCCAATTGAGGTAAGTAATGGCAGGGATTAAAGTCTCCTGATAATTAGCATTTGGATAGAGGAACAAGGTAGGGATGGGAGAGGTAGGAATATATCCAAAATCTAGTTGGAGGGGATACTGGGAGAGGATTTAGCTGGACTTATCTCTTAACCCAGCTGGGTCTTTGGAAAATATACTTTAAACTTCCTTATCCTGACTCAAGATACTCTATGCCAGTGAATTTTAACCAGTGAGCTATGAGAGGATCTCAAGCATGTCACAAAAATGTTTAAACCATTAATTTAACTATTTTCTTTGTTTCTTTCTTTTTTTTTGAGACAGAGTCTCACTATGTCACACTCTGTAGAGTGCAATGCTGTCAGAGCACACAGCAACCTCTAACTCTTGGGCTTAAGCGAGTCTCTTGCCTCAGCTTCCCAAGTAGCTGGGATTATAGGCGCCCACCCCAACGCCCGGCTATTTTTTTTGTTGCAGTTGTCATTGTTTAGCAGGCCCGGGCCAGGTTCAAACCTGCCAGTCTCAGTGTATTTGGCCGGCGCCCTAACCCCTGAGCTATGGGTGCCAAGCCAAATGTATTGTTTTTTACCTTTTTTGGGGTCAACATAATTTAAGTGTGCTGCAGAAGTTTAACTATAGGTTCAAGTGCACTGTGAGATAAAAAAAAAAAAAAAAGGTTGAAAAACACAGTTCTATGCACTCTGTCCACCTGGAATGTGGGCCTCTTTCCCCCACTTTTGCCTACTGATACCTTATGCATACTTTAGGGTCTGAAAGTAATACAAACTTCTCTATGAAACCTCACCCAATATTCTCCTCTAGGAGTGATCTTTTCGGATATAGTCCCCCAGCTTTTCACCTAATATTTGAAAGACACCCAGTTATTCTTAAGGTGTCATCTTTTTATGGAAAAGATTTATCTTCTCTTTTAGGCAGCAGGCTGCTTCACTGTTGGATTTTATACAATGGGATATATACAGCAAGTGCTCAATAGAAATTTCTTGGCTAAATGGATTTTCTTTACTCTGTTGAACATGCTAAACATTGCTGGATGGTTGAAAAACAAGTTTCTCAATAGAGACACTGTCCCTAAGATTTACTGCAAACTTTACTCATTTATTTTAAAGACTTTGTTTTACTTTCACATTGTCCTTTGATGACCCTTATTTCATATACTATCTACATATTAACACTGAAAGAAATAATATTTAAATCTCCTATGTAGCTGTGGGAGCAGACTCAGCATTTAAAGCTAGAAGGTATTATAAAGGTTATCTAGTTCAACTTCCTTGTTTTTACAGATTAAAAAAAAAAACTCAGAGGAACTGATTTTCAAACAGACGTACAGCTGGTTGTCATTGTAAGAGTGGGAGTCAAATCCATATTTCCTATTAGTACTCTAACATCCCACATGTTTCTGATGTTGCAGCATTTTTTTCCTAGAATATTTTAAATTAATCACCTGATAAAGCATCTAGCATTGACTCATGGAAATGGTTCTGTATGATTATAAGTTGTGTGGATTAGGCATTTCTTACACTTTCATTTCAGTTTTTCGAATGTCAACACCTTAACCATAGACCAACCTAAATTGCTCTTCCTCTATGGAATGCACATATTTCAAGTATATTTCTCATATAAAAGCTATTTATCATGTTCTTATTAATGTGTTTATACCCAAACTACTAAATGTTACACTGAATCTGACTGAAGACATTTTTCATTCATGATGGGACATTTCCATGGTAAACTCTGGAGGAGATAACAAGTATGTTGCAGCTTGCATGACAACTCAAAGCAATTGGCAAAGCTTGCCTAAAATGCTGTGTTGAGAAGGATTCTGAGGCCATTTCTGGTAGTGGAAAAGTTGTTGAGCTAGAAAATCTAGAAATCTAGATGGTTTCCATAACTCTGCTTGGCAAATGAACCTCATTGGAGTATTCCATTTTTTTAGAAGCGAAAAACTAGATGGATTTGGAACTAATCAACATGTGTTTGGCTTAGTTATGATAGGAACTCACTATACTGAATTAGAAAGGGAAGGTCTGACTTTGCCTCCAACTTTCATATCACATATAGTTTTAGGATTAAAGATAAACAAAAAGGAAAAATTATAAGATATTTCAAAAACTTAGGCTGAAAATATAGAAGAAAAATATTACCCTTTATACGTTGACATGATTCTGCTGATCCCTTGATAATAATAGGACTTAGTTATGCTTCTTGTGGCCAACATGGGTTATAATCATCCAGAGTCTTCCTGGTTCTTAAAAATGTGTTCCTAATGAGAATAATAAACTCAAAGAGGTGTGTTAAATATCTGTTTAATTGACATAGTTTAGATAAGAAAAAGAAAATTGTTTTCAGTCTCTTTCTCCTTCCCTACACAGACACACACATACCCTAGTTTTACCTGTTGCTAAAATTTCAAGGTTACATTTAGTTTAAGTCATTAAACTGATGATGACCACTTTTTTATTTTTTTGAGACAGTCTCACTATGTCGCTCTTGGTAGAGTGCTGTGGCTTCACAGTTCACAGCAACCTCAAACTCTTGAACTTAAACGATTCTCTTGCCTCAGTCTCCCAAGTAGCTGGAACTATAGGCGCCCGCCACAACGCCCAACTATTTTCTTGTTGCAGTTGTCATTGTTGTTTAGCAGGCTCAGGCCAGCTTTGAACCCGCCAGCCCTAGTGTACATGGCCAGCACCTTAACCACTGAGCTATGGTCAGAGCCATGATGACTACTTCTACTTCTGGCTGGCAATGATTTCAAGGCCAAGAGTAAATATTTGGAATTATAGGCATAACAAAATTTCCTAAGGTTCAAGTATTCATTAAATTGACCAATGTCAAATTATATGTGACACTGGATACTGACTCAGTGGAAACCTAAAGTAACTATTATTCTAGCCCCCAGGTGGCCTAATTAGTCAAACAGACTTGTGGAGCCATTTTACATGTAAAAATTCCCCCATAAACCTAAGCTTATTGACAAATAACTGCATATCACTGAGTAGTATACCATTTAGCGGATGGCAATCTTCCCAAACCTCTTTTGCATACAATCACACACAGACAAAATCAGGCAGTCTTTCATATCATTATTGAGAGTATTAGGTAAAGATTTGGGTTCAAACCTAGCCCTGCCACTTGATGATTTGTAGAATCTTCTTTTTAATTTTCATTTTTATGTATTTATTTATTTATTTTGAGACAGAGTTTCACTATGTTGCCCTCAATAGAGTGCGGTGGCATCACAGCTCACAGCAACCTCAAACTCTTGGGCTTAAGCAATTCTCTTGCCTAAGCTTCCCAAGTAGCTGGGACTACAGGTGCCCACCACAATACCTAGCTATTTTTTTGTTGTAGTTGTCATTGTTGTTTACCTGGCCCAGGCCAGGTTCAAATCCACCAGCCTGGGTGTATGTGGCCACTGCCCTACCCACTATGCTATGGGTGCCGCCCAATTTTCAGAATGTCTTGAAAAAAATACATAATGCATTTAATGTGCCTAAATACAGTGACTTGCTAGTAGTAGTTGGCATTCAATAAATGTTAACTGCTTTAAAAGTCTTGCCATTCAGATCATATAATTATTTTGTTTCTAATACCCACAATGTTAAACTACTTACATGGAGAAATATATTCAGAACCCCATCATAAATAAAAGCTGTTGCTTCTTGTATCCATTATATTGTTGATGGGGATATTTATTTACTTTGCTTGTTTACTTATTTTCTATGTCCCATACATGCAGTGAATTCTACCTTTTATTTGCTAGAGTAGTGAAACACATGTGGACAATGGAATTTCTGTTGTATTCCTATATCTTACAACTTCTCTGATGTATTTGAATTACTCTCCTGTCTTCATTGGTATTTTCTACACCTATTAATTTATTGTCCATGAACTTAATTAAAGTGTTGTTTACTGCTAATCCTTAAGGATCATTAATGAAATGGTAATTAATTACAGGCCTAGCACTATCAAAGTCACTAATATAATGAAAAAACCTCTCCTATCCCATTATATTTTAGTTCTCATCCTGCAGTCATTTCCTTGAAGTCTTGTCTAATAAAATATCAATTTATTCTTAAAATGACTTTTAAAAATTTATTCTACATTAAAGTTTTCTATCACAGGTAATTATCAGTAAGGTAGCACAAATAAAAGCATGATGTTAAGGCTTTGCCAAATGAGATAACAGAAAAGATTATAATTTATAACAGGGACATGCATTATTTTATTATTTATAGTACCTCTCTATTCATGCAAACTTTCAGAGACTCCAAAGTGGGAATATATATATTTCCATAGACAAAACAGAGAGGGCATATACCTATCGCATCCACCTCAAAAAACATGCCAAACAACGTATGGAGTTAAAATATGATCTGATCTTGAATGTTTTACTGTGTGATGCTCCATACCAGCAGTTCTCAACCTGTGGGTCATGTCCCCTTTGGGGGTCACCTAAGACCATCCTGCATATCAGATATTTACATTACGATTCATAACAGTAGCAAAATTACAGTTATGAAGTAGCAATGAAAATAATTTTATGGCTGGGGGTCACCACAACATGAGGAACTGCATTAAAGGGTCATGGCATTAGGAAGGTTGAGAACCACTGCTCTATACCAAAGCCAACTGAATGGTCAAGGTACAGATTCAATGTTTTTCCTGGATTCTCCACTATAATAACAATATTAGCCAGAATAACCGTCACCAATGGAATGCTCCATGATGGCAACCTAGAAAATACCCATACTGGGTTCACATAGTGGCAGAGAACTTCTCAGACCATAACAGGGAATCTTTTCAAACAGAGTCGAGGACTGATCAATACTATAAAGCAATATACTTTTGGCTGTAGAATTACCCTGCTGTCTTTCAACAATTTTTATCAGACAGTTCTTTTGGGAAAATTTACTTCCCTAGTGCTATTACTTAACTTGGCACACAAAACTTTGAGGCAATTCAAACAGCAAAGTAAAACTGTTTTTCTTATTATTACAACCACATCTGAATATCATAAGAGCAATTATCTGAATCACAGCATGAATGACTACTGAATTTCTCTCATTCACCCTTTTGTTCATTCACAAATATTTATTGTTCATTTACTCTGAATAATGCCCGGTGCTAGGTGCTGTGAGAAATATTAACACAAGGTTCATTAGCAGTCTTTGACCACAGGTTTGTAATTGTGTGGGGTGATTAAGGTACCTACTTATCCATGTGTACCTACAAGCCACTTCTTACTTAAAACGTGACTTAAGTGAGTGCAAACAATAGTTATGTCCATCAGTTTGTATCTTTTTTTAGGATATTTATGTTGGAGAGGAGGAAGTAGTGGTGGGGGGAGAGAGATGGGAGAGAGAATAGAGCAGAGAGCAAGGAATGAAAGAGAGGAAGATGGGGAGGATAGAGAGAGAAGGAGCAAGAAAATGGTGTTGCATCCCAAAGAAAGAAAGGAAGAATGCCCACCCATCAGTTTGTGTCTTAAATGATAATTGCAATAGGGTAGTGATGGAATAGCTGTAACGCAGAGCACATTTTACATATATGAGTCTGGTGCTATTCATTTGCTCTCCAATTGGTAGTACACGGTACAACATTTTGCACACAATGTGGACTCCATAAATAACTGGTCAATGAAATAATGGAATCTACTACTTATACCCAAATGCCACTTTCTTTCTGTATGTTGGTGCCCAACAAATGGGAAAGGCAATGCATAAAACACGCAGGAAGTGTGGGAGATGTTTTTTTCAATGCTTTTACAGTTACCATGTGGAAGAAAGTTTGGTCTGTGTGGTGTCAGAAAACAGACATAAAATCAATGGTTGGGAGTTACAGGAAAAGCAGATTGTGGCTCAAATTTAACTCTCTAGTAATTACAGCTGTCTAAAAATGTAGCTGGCTGTTTCAAGAGCTAGTTAGGTCCTTGTCATTTCTATAGGAACTCAAACAGAGATCAAAATGACCACTTGTCAGGATGTCAGCAGGGTGTCTAGAGCTAGATTCAAGCAAAGGTGTCAACTGTCTTGTCAATGGGTGATGGGAGAAGGAGTACAGCATCCTGGTTAAGGGTGCCACCTCTAGAGCCTGCCTTCTTTGGCTCCAACTGTAGCTCTGCCACTTAGTAGGTGTGTGACCTTGGGCAACTTAGCCCCTCTGCACCACAATTTTCTCATCATGTAAACTGAAGTTAACAGTATTTATCTAATTGTGGTTGTTCATATGAGTAAATGATTTTCTTTTGTAAAACATTTAGAGCAGTGCCTGGCATATCGTAAATACTACATAAATATCTGTTAAATAAATGGCATTGATAACATTGTGTCTTAGCATCTTCAAAGTGCTTTTGCAGGAATTCCCCACATATTACCTTTTTTTTTTTTTTTTTGAGACAGCCTCAAGCTGTTGGCCTGGATAGAGTGCAGTGGCATCACAGCTCACAGCAACCTCCAATTCCTGGGCTCAAGCGAGTCTCCTGCCTCTGCCTCCGCCTCCCAAGTAGCTGGCAGTACAGGCGCCTGCCACAACGCCTGGCCATTTTTTGGTTGCAGCCATCATCGTTGTTAAGTGGGCCCAGGATGGATTTGAACCCGCCAGCTCAGGTGCACGTGGCTGGCGCCTTAGCCCGTTGAGCCACAGGCGCCGAGCCACTTTGTTTTATCATCATTTTCACCTATTCCCCAATTTCCTGGTCCGTGTTTATTGCTTTCTTTCTATGAGCTATAACACTTTTGTACAACCTTACTTGTGCCACTTATCCCACTGAAAATTTTATTATAATTATTTGTGTCCTGTGCTTTTCCTCCCCACAACACTGTGGATGCCACAAAACAGGGATTCTATCTTGTCATCTCTCTGTCCCCCATTCATCTGCACAGTGCCCAAATACATGAGACTTGCTGGATAATTTCAATTCTACTGTTAGTTACTCTGGTACCATCTGAGAAACACGGCCTTCAATATTTTATATGCAGTAAATATTTGTTGCATTGATTAACATAACTTTGTAGGGCTTGAGGAGATAAATATTGACCAGTACATTTAAAACAGAGTAAACTTGAACAAGAAATGGCAAACAACTTTGCCAAGGTCACATAATCGGTAGAACTAGGCACATAACTCTAAGTTATGCATGCTAAGTGTTGCATGTTCTTATCCAATAGACCATACCACATCCAAAGAAGATATATTAGACTGTAGGCACCATGTTTTGTTAGGACTGTCATTTTTAGGTGGCCCAAGAAATGCTATCACAATCTCTATATCATCATACATAGTAAATGTGAAATAATGATGACACAAGACTTCTTCAGAATTGGCTTGGAAAACACTCAGTTGATTTGAATTAGGATGATTTCAAAATAATCCAGGACACATTGTTTTAGAAGTAGGTAGTGCATAAATAATAAGTAAATAAAATGAATTCTTTTGTAAATGAAATGAAATTACTCAAGCATGTGTAATAGTACAATTTGGGGGTCAGTAATTTGTTTCAGTCTACAAATTAATAACAAGGAGAGAAGTAGAAGAATGGGCTACTCAAAATAACATAGAGAGCTGCCAAGAGCAACACTGGAAAAACACAAATTGGTCAGAAATCAGAATTTGCATAATTTCTGCTATAATTCTTCATTATGGTAAATTGCCAGGACCAACAGAGTGCTTAACTTTTTCAGGCCACAATAGTTCATTTAGTAAATGGCTCTAAATGACACCCAAGTGCCCTTCCCTTAGTGGCCTGAGAACAGTGAGCCAACAGGGAGCAAAGAGCTCACTTTCTTATTAGAAGACCATTTTGAATCAGACCCTCCTACGGGAGTCAAACTATTCATGGGGGTCACAGTTGGGCAGTTTAGTTGTGTATTAAGTCTTTTAAGTCACGTGGGTAGTATTTAACACAAGGAAATCAATGGGGTCTGGATATCCCCTAAAAGAGTTACGTATGAGAAGTGCCTAATTTATACCCCAGGGAATATCTCATTCACTAAGCAGAAATTGGCATGCTGTGACATGAGTTTTCCATTCCACTTAGTGAAAGCAAGTCCTTACTTCATTCAATCACTGCTCCTGAGGACAGGAAGCAGTTTCAGAAATAATGTCTCATGGCCAAATCTATTTCTTGTCTGAAAAGTTAAGAAGTGAATGGGACTTACTACTTGTTAGCGGTGCAACCAGGAGCTTGGCATGTTCTATTTCTAAGGACTGTCATTATTCATCTTAATGAGGGTACAAAGACAAAAGCTATAAAATAACTTAGGACACTGGAAAGGTCAGTGGTCAGAGACTAGTTCTTAAAGGTTCATCACTGTACCCTATGTTAATTTTTTTAACAAGAAAAAACATGAATTTTAACAGATTAAAAAAAACATGTATTTTAACAGATTAAAATATTATGAGAAAAGAATATGTGACAGATGGCAATGCCAAGCAACATTTACTGCAATATCTAACATGCACCCCATTACATTTCATACACAGTGTTCTTATTATTGACAACCCGGAAACTTTTTGCAGATTCTTAATGTGTACAAAGTCAGATGGCACAATCGATAATTGGCAAGTTAATTTATATTACAAATCAACTCTACATATAGACCAAGTGGCAGCATCCTATGAAAGGAACTCAGTTCTTTTGTATGTGCACATTTCTGGTGAAACACATCATTTCTTGGTTTGATAGCAGATATTAGAAAGCTTATTCTTGTGGATTAGCTATACTCCACAACCTCCAAATAAGCAGCCTGTTCTGTGTCATGGAATCTTAACCATGGTAAAGGATGTGACAAAAAATAAGTTCTGCTATCCGTTGGAAAATCAACAAAAAATCACATTTCATGTACACTGGTTTGGGTCAAAGAATTAGCTTGGCACTTTTGACAGACACAGCAAAGGACAATAATTTTTCTTTAAAGGTAAGACCAAAAAGAGATTTGGCAATTAAGAACATGTGTTGGTCAAAAAAAAGTCCTATCAACAACAAAAAGTACAAAACCATATTTATAATCCCATTTTCTGTTTTATACTTTATTAAAATAACTACAAATTGAAGTGGCAGATGCTTTACCACAGTGGTTCTCAATCTTCCTAATGCCGCGACCCTTTAATACAGTTCCTGTGGGTTGAGAACCACTGCTTTGCCAGGATAAAGGGTTTGGGCCCTGTGTTTCTTCCTGAATTTTCTCTTTTCCTCCCATTCTACTTTACAAATTAGATTATGGCAGAGAATTACATAAGTTAAGAAGGTACAGGCTATCTAACCACTAAAAAATCATTCGTTCAGATGTAGAAGGCATAGGAGCTTTATCTTAGATACCTTGCCAGATGTCCTAGCAGTGTTCCAATAAGTATGTTGACAGTCATTGCACTAAATCTCGGGAACTGCCCATAAAGATGATACTGTCCAAAGTGAATGAAATCCACATTCTCAAAATCCATCATCAAAAATAAACCCCAGGAACAGATCCTTATGCGATGTAATAATTTCTATTAAAAACATAGCCAATATTTGTTATTTCATGTTCTGGATGAAATTCTTTTTTTCTAACTAAAAAAAAAAAATCACTTATTTGTAAACTTGAGTGCAAGTAATATGACATTCACCATTAGCTCTCTAGCATCTAGCACAGTTTTAGGCTCATGGGTAGTTAAATAATATTGTTTGAGAAATTAACAAAGGGTCAATGAGAAAGCAAACCACTTTTCAAATATAGTATACAAATGTATACACATACGCACACACAGTTCTGTGCTGTGGTACTAGAAAAACAAATACTAGTTGAAGAAGTCCATGGCTTGGCGCTTATAGCACAGTGGTTATGGCACCAGCCACATACACCAAGGGATCTGGGTTTGAACCTGGCTTAGGCCAGCTAAACAATGACAACTGCAACAAAAAATAGCTGGGTGTTGTGGCAGGCACCTGTAGTCCCACTCCCTGGGAGGCTGAGGCAAGAGAATCCCTTAAGCCCAAGAGTTTGAAGTTGCTGTGAGCTGTGATGAAACAGCGCTCTACTGAAAGCAACATAGTGAGACTGTTTCAACAACAACAAAAAGAAGTCCAACTAAGCCTACATATGTTTTGTAACAATGTTTTTCAGGAAACTGACACAGTGAGAGTAGTCACAAGTAATAGAAGTTATGGCTATTTAGTGATGCTATGCACATGGTGATCTCTTGATCCCTAAACACTGACTAACTCAATTTAGAGAACTGGCTAATTCAAACTCAACTCAATAATGATGATAATATTGCTCAACACCTAGATTGGCACAAGTATGTCCAAATTTCATATCCTTGCCAATGATGACTTACATGATCTATTCCCTGCCTTTTTCTTAGTTTTTACTCTCATGTTAATTTTCCCTTTGGCAACCACACACCAGCCATACTGGGATTTTGTTTCTTGAACATACTGAATTTATTTCCATTTCCACACAGTTTCGAAAAAGCCATTCTCCTTGCTCAAAATGTTTTTTCCTGGGATCTCTGGATTGCTAAAATCTATATATTTTAGGGCTCAGTTCAAATGTCACTTTGACAAAAAAGCCTTTACTACTACTGTCCTAAAGTAGCAGCACCCCAGTTACTGTTACATAACCTTGTTGTACATTCTTCAATAGCACTTATAACACTACATAACAATATATACCCACTCCCACCCCCAACTAAAATTTAAGCTCCATGAAATCAGGGACCTTATCTGTCTCATTTATCACCCTACCTCAAGGGCCCAGAACAGTACATGGCACATAGGAAATACCCGACTCTTTTAACCGGTTTCCTATTTCCAAGTCTTTCCTTTTTCTTTTTTAAAAAATAATGCTTATCATATTTATATAAAGAGCAAAACCAAGGTGAGGCAAAGCTCCAGGTGATGTGCACAAGTTGTGTAGATATTAGCAATACCGCTCTCACTATGCCCTTTTCTTGGGGTTGTTTTTTTCCCTTCCTTATACATTCTACATGCAATGATTGGCCAAGGAGAATTACTAAAGTGCCACCTCCTCCCTTTTTCTCTAGTCATGTAATGCCCCAGCCTCTTACCAAGAGAGTGAGATATGTTGTGAGTCCCTTATCTTTACTACTGTCAGCTGCCTTAAAGCTGTCAGTTTTGAAATTCTTAATTCTGCACTAATCTGGAGTGATGAGGAACTAGAACAAAAAATAATGGTACACTAATACTTAGAGAAATTAAGAGCAATAACAGGGACAGCATAGAGTGATAATGGAGAATCAAGTCATTTGAAAAGAGATAGAAGATTGACCATTCATGAGTTCCTGGAGGGTGAGAGGTGAGCTTGACACATGCATTCTCTAAAACACATGTGTTTGAGGGCTAATTAACCATTGGAGCAGGGGCCATGATGATATCAGAGACATGTGCACATGTGTGAGTCTAGAGGAAATAAACAGCCACCTTGGATTCAATACAGTACCCTTAAATGTGTGGCATGTGGTATGACAGGGTCTGTCTTGCTCTTGCTCAGTCTGGTCTTGAACTCCTGGCCTCAAGAAATCCTCCTGCCTCAGCTTCTCAAAGTGCTAGGACTATAGGCATGATCAGGCCTAGTGTGAAATTCTTGAAGTAAAAAATGAAACAAAATTTCAGATCTAAGGAAAGCTGGAGAAAAGAAGCAATCTATGCATATACTACTACATTATTAATACCTCTTAAGTAGTTCACAGAAATTGATGACAATCTAAGATCATTAAGATATGGTTAAATTAACGGGTGGTGCCTGTGGCTCAAAGGAGTAGGGCGCCAGCCTCATATGCCAGAGGTGGCGGGTTCAAACCCAGCCTTGGCCAAAAACTGCAAACAAAAAAAAAAAAAAAAAAGAAAAGAAAAAAAAAGATAGGGTTAAATTACAGTTGGATCATGCTATTTACGAGGGCTGATAAAAGCATATAGTTATGGTGCCTAATTAAATGCCTAGCACATGACTAAAGTTCAGTATAATAATATATTTAGAAGGCTTTTCCTTAAAAAAAGAAAATTGCAGCATTCAAATGGTTAATGCTTAAACTTGGGAAATCCTAGTTATCCAGAAAGGGATGTATGCTACTAGAATTCTATATAATTGAAATTTCACTGACTACTTCAAAGTGTTTCATGGCCTCTAATGCTCAGGATTCTAAAAACAGAAAATGAATGGCTTATGGCAATTATTTCTGATGTAACTAACAATTTAACAGGGACATTTTGATTGATGTGGAAATAGTCAACTGTGATAGAAGAAAAAACATCTACTGTGCGTGCTATCTGAAGAAATAACAAAGAGAAGAAATGAATGATACAAGTCTACATTTTGTCAATATAATACTTAGAGGATCTGAAGTCATTAGTTCCTCTCTACTATCTGTGTTCAATGTCTTATACATAATACCTTTTTAATCAATGCATAGGATAAACGAGTCTAGTCATAAGGATTCCTCTTCAAACTTTTTCCTCCCTTGGCTTTTAGGCCAGTAGAGTTTTCTGGTTTTCTCCTACCATACGGGCTATGTGTTTTAAGCTTTCCAACTCCTTTGTTAAAAATTCATCTTCCTAGCTTCTAAATGCTGCAGTGCCCCAGATCAGAGTCCGTGGACCTCTCTCTTCTCTGTCTATAGGTAATCTTAACCAGCCAAACGGCGTTAAACATAATCTACATGGTGATGGTTCCTACATTTGTAGACAGTCTGCGTCTTCCCTTATTTTGTAGATTCAGATACCTGTATCAGCACTTGGATGCCGAAAAGGCATCTCGAAATTTCCATGTTTGCAATCAAACTCTTGATTCACCACCCCTACAAATTCCCTTCTTACTCATCCTATCTCCCTCACTTCGGTAATTGTCATTTACTCTTTTTGATCCTCTAAATAACTTTCCAGCATACAAAAGGCCTTCCATGATTTCACCTCAGAACTATTCTTTCTCCTCCTTTTTCACAGCAATCCAACCACTGGTCTTGCCCTTCCTGCCATACTTTAAGCAGGTTCCTGCCTGTGTTCATACCTTAAAGCCTCTCCAGTAGTTGTTCTCTCTGCATGGAAAGCTCTTCGCTCAGTTTTTCTCACAAATCATTACTCAGCTTGATTCAAATCTCCATCTAAATGTCGTTCCCTTGGAGGGGTCCTGTCCTGGCCAATGTATCTCTGAAAGAAAGCAGTTGCTATCATTTTTTAAACCTTTTAATCAGCTTTATTTTTCATATCACTTATCATTGTCTGATATTATACTATATATTGAGTTTTTTGACTCTCATTAGAATATATGCTCAAGGAGACTTTATTTTCTCATCACTGATCCTCAATGGAAAAAAACAAAACAAAACAGGGCTTGATACATTGTAGGAGTTTGATAAATATTTGTTGAGTGAATAGATGAATTTGTCACCAGTGGGAATAGTGTGACAATATTAGAATATCAATGGTGGTGAAAAGAATCAAGAAGGAAATTAATTTAACATTTAACTATTTAATGTTTCAGCAGAACAAGGATGAATGCACTACACAGTATTAGAAATATAAGAAGTTTGTAGAGCTGAGAGGCACATTCAAGATCACCAAATCAAACCCTTTGTACTTAAATGTCCTTATTTGCATAACTTGGAATTATGAGTTTATCTCCCTGAGTTTCTGTGTTGAGGCTAATTTATTGAAAATTGATATTTTTTTATTTCTTCTAAAGGAATTAAGTATTAAAATACTTCAATTCGGATAAAATTAACATTTAAAAGCAAAGCAAGGACTCACAGAAGAGAAAAAGGAACAATCATTCTTAAGTCTAAAGAGTTTGAATAAAAATTTGTATTGCTAACCTATGCACATTGTGGCATTTTATGAAAACATAAACAATGACATATACAATATGTGCAGGAAAATAGGCAAAATGTTCCATGTGCAGTATGATGTTAATAAAATTATGGAAATCTTCCCTTGATTAACACACCAACAAATTTCATGACTCTTTCGGTATTTCATATACAACCACATGCATACCTACACACACACAAACACACAAACAAAACAAGTCAAAAGAACTGGCTCGTTTTCATAAACTTCACAATTCAAAGATAATGACCTTGCAACCCAAAACTAGATCTTTTGGTATTTTAGAAAACCATCATTTTAACACCTAAAGTGCTTACAGGCAGCAGGGTTTCTTCTGAAAGACTAACCCATGGCAGCTGCATTTCATTTTTATTTGAAAAGACTGATCCAGTGTTTTTATAGCTCTCGATTAAGCTGTTTAAATAAAAAAAGTAAATGTTGAAAGAGGAAACCACTGTAGTTAAGCTCTATGTAAACTAGTAATGGGCAAATCTCTGGTGGTTTGAAAGTTCGGTTTGGATAAATACCTAAATCTATTCCAACCTCTTTAACTGAAAAATTCCAGCTCCCACAATGTCTGTAGAGCTTTAGCTTTTCCACAGTATCTGACATAGCTTTTCAAAAATACCCACACTCCATCCCTAGCCAATAGTAAAAGCAACTTTGGAGAAAAAAGTTAACTGAGTTTTTGAAACATAAAATGTCCTCAGTAATTGGCTTAATTTGAAAGATTTCCCAGTCTCCAACTTCGAAACCAGTAAGACTATGGACAAGAAATTAGCCAAATCATCATGGAGTCACCAAACTGTCACACATTTCCCTTCACCTCTCCTTTAAATTAATTATTATTATTATTATTTGCAGTTTTGTTGGCCGAGGCTGGGTTTGAACCCGCCACCTCTGGTATATGGGGCCGGAGCCCTACTCCTTTGAGCCACAGGCGCTTCCCTGAATTAATTCTTATCCGTCCTTCAAATCTCTGCTCAAGCATTACTTCCTCTGGAAAGCAGCTCTTGCTAACTGGCATGGTATTATAAATCTCTTTTATATCACATGCCTTGGTTATTTATGCAGTTGTTGAATGCTTTCTCTTTCAATAGACTAAAACCTCCTCAAGGGTAAGCTTTATTTCATTTTAAGCTTACCACTGTATTCTAAGTACCTAGCACAATGCCTGGAACACAGAGAGTAAATCAATCAAAAAAACACCTGTTGAATGGATGAATCCTCAAAAATATCAACTATGTACAGGACTTAGTATGATAGTTTTTGTTACAGAACATTTCTGAGTTGACATGAGAAAATAAAACAGATTGTTTTTTTTGTTGTTGTTGTTTTGGAGACAGTCTCACTTTGTTGCCCTGGTTAGAGTGCTGTAGTGTCATAGCTCACAGCAACCTCAAACTCCTGGGCTCAAGCGATTCTCTTGTCTCAGCCTCCCAAAAGAGTGGGAGTACAGGTGACTGCCACAACGCCCAGCTATTTTTAAAGACAGTCTCCCTCTTGCTCAGGCTAATCTAGAACTCCTGAGCACAAGCAACCCACCTGCATCAGCCTATGAGTGCTAGGATTACAGGCGTAAACCATAGGCCTAAAAGACCTCTGTAAACTATAAAACACTATATAAATACAAGTTGGTATAACTGTATTACAAATCCTAACTATAGGGCAGTTAAGTACATTATTGAAGGTTTAAAAAAATACCATCTGGCCTATCAGATAAACACACACCTTTTTTATGTTAGAAATAATTCTGACTTTAGCCCTTACTTGAATTAGCAGTTGGCAGGTGGCAAAGTGTCACTCTAGGCAAATGCCATGTGCTGGCTGGAAGCAGAAAGAAGGAAGAAAAGAAGACTTCCCTTGCCTTTCTGCAATTTACAACCTGCCAAACATTGTTCAAACTCCTTGGACCAGATTCTTGATTATTGGGGAGTTTTATTTTTACCAACTCTATCCTAGTAATAATTATCACTACTCTTAGACAAAAGGTCTACTAGATATTCTCTCAACACACTTTCTGATCTTTATTGACTCTGACTCTTTCCTTTATTTGAACTATAACTCTCCCTGAAAACATCCCCTAAGTATTCAGTCAAAAGCGATCTTCCATTGCTGTAAACTACTGCTAAGACAGTGTATGTGAACATTCAATGCAGAGTGATTTTTGCAGTGTATGTGAACATAACGCAGAGCTATGACACCACAGCACTCTACCCACGGCAAAAAAGTGAGACTGTCTCCAATGTATATATTATATTTATCACATCCATATTGTCTTAAAATCATTCAAATACATTGTTGATTCTGTTTTCTTTTTTTTTTCTTTTTTTTTTTTTTGAGACAGAGCCTAAAGCTGTCCACCCTGGGTAGAGTGCTGTGGCATCACAGCTCACAGCAACCTCCAATTCCTGGGCTCAAGCGAGTCTCCTGCCTCTGCCTCCCAAGTAGCTGGGACCATAGGCGCTCAGCCATTTTTTTGGTTGCAGCCATCATTGTTGT